>MU225627.1:1992084-2019644 GCA_018584345.1 Thuja plicata | reverse complement strand
ATTCCCCCCCCCCCCCCCCCTCTCAGTTATCCTTTGGGACTATTCTAACAATATTTTCATCTAAAAATATATTAGATTTAGAACATACTGATCTTTGTGGCCCTATGAGGATAAAGAGTTATCATGGAGATAAGTATTCATGATGTTTATTGATGAATATTCAAGAATGATGTGGGTGACATTTTTGAACGATAAATATAAAGATTTCTATAAGTTCTAAGTGTTCAGGGCACTTGTTGAGAATGAAACAAGTAAGAGCTTGAAGTGTTTAAGATCAGATAGAGGAGAGTTCACTTCATGGGAGCTCATTGAGTATTGTGAAAAAAATGGAATCAAGAGATAGATGTTAGCACCAAGGACTCCTCAACAAAATGGAATTGTAGAAAGGAGGAACAGAATAATAGTTTATGTTTCCATGACAATGATGATTCAAGGTGATGTACCTAAGTCATATTGGAGAGAAGTCATTAGCACTTTAGTCTACACAATAAACTAGGTACAAGTGAAGAAAGGAACCAGTAAGACACCTTATGAATTGTGGTATGGTCACACACCTAGGGTTAAATATTTCAAAGTTTTTGGTAGTAGATGCTATATCAAGAATGATGATTTCACTAGAAAGTTTGATCCTATGAGTGATGAAGCTATTTTCTTGGGATATTCTACCAAAAGAAAGGCCTATAAGTGTTTCAATAAAAGGAATAACAAAATAGTTGAAAGTGCAAATGTGAAGGTAGATAAATATCCAGAGAAATCTGATGAAACAAGCATGCAAGAACCAAAAAATGATCAGGAATTTTTGTATGTGCAACTGCAAGAGAAAGAAATATTGAACAAAACAATGAGGAAGAAGTAGTTCAACCGGTGGAACAAGAAGAAGAAGCACCTAGACCTAAATATATTACTCCAAGGTATGTAAAATTGAATCATTCTATTGATCATATCATTGGTGATAAAGATGTTAGAGTGCAGACAAGAAGGAGAATCAGAGAGAGTACATGTTTGATTTCAAAGTTTGAGCCTAAATCTGTGAAGGAATCCTTGGAGAGTGAAGATTGGATAAAATAAATGGAAGAAGAACTTCATCAGATTGGGAAAAATGACACATGGACAATTTTTCCTAGATCAGCGGACAAGAATGTGATTGGTAAAAAGTGGGTTTTTCAGGAACAAATTGAATGAAGATGGGGAAGTAGTTCATAATAAGTAAATAATTGTGTGTAAGGGCTATGCACAAGAGGAAGGACTGGACTATGGAGAGACATTTTATCCTATGAAAAGACTTGAAGGGGTGAGAATTTTACTTTCTTATGTTTAAATTTTTTCAAATGGTTGTCAAATCAACTTTTCTAAATGGGATTCTTGAAGAAGAAGTTTACATAGAGAAACTAGATGGATTTGCATTAACAGAGAACAAGGCATGGTGTGAAAGATGCAAAAGGAACTATATGGTCTGAAACAAGCACCTAGAGCATGGTATGAAAGATTACACTCTTATCTCATCAAGATTTATTTCATAAGAAAAAGAAAAGATTGTAACGTGTACTTGAAGGTTGAACGTGATAATGTATTATTAGTTGAAGTGTGTGGATGACATAAGTTTTAGAGGAAATGATGAGATGAGATTGGCATTTGCAGAAGAGATGAAGAAAGAGTTTGAGATGTTAATGATAGGAGAAATTAAGTTCTTTAATGGATTACAGATTTCACAACTAGAGGATGGTATCTATATCAGTCAATCCAAGTAAATAAAGGAAGTATTGAAGACCTTTGGAATGGAAGATTCTAGGCCAGTTGGAACCCCCATGGTGACAGCATACAAGCTATCTAAGTTTCATGATTCAAGTGAAGTGGATGCAACTCTATACAGATCCATGACTGGTAAGTTACATTATGTTGTTCATAGTAGAACAAACATTGCACAAGAAGTTGGAATAGTGGCTATATTTCAAGCTAATTCTAAGGAATCTCACATGGTAGAAGTGAAGAGGATATTCAGGTACTTGAAAGGGACAAAAGACTATGATCTTTGGTATGGTCACAAAGGTAATTTTTCTTTGAGTATTTTTATTGATCCAGATTGGGTAGGAAACATTGATGGTAGAAAGAGTACAAGTGGAGGAGCCATCTTCCTAGGAGGAAGACTTGTATCATGGACAATTAAGAAGAAAAAGTGCATCTTGCAATCTATTGCAGAAGCTGAGTATGTAGCAGCTGTATTGTCAGAAAATGGAAGCACTTCCATTTAGGATTGGTTCATCCCTTTGAGTAAGTGGTTTCGGCTCATGTCAAACACCTTGAATGGGTCTTTGACTTGAATCTAGTTTTTCCCATGTCTTTCCCTATTTTCCACTTCTCTCTACCTGTTTTTGGTATTCTGCTCTGAGATTTTGAGGTTCTTAACCTCAGGGTCAAGGTTGAACTTCTGGGTCAAGGTTGACCTCAACCTTGACCTAGGTCAAGTTCAACCTCGACCCTGACCCAGGGTCTAAATTTCAAATTTCAAAGATTTATGAATGTCAGTGTTTGGAAAGAATTATTTCCTGCTTTCGAGTCAGTTGTTTCAGGCTCTGAAGTGGTGACTCTTAAAAAAAAATATTTAATATAGGTCCACTTATAGGGCTATGAGCCTAATTGGAATTTAATTCTCATATGTAGACCTCTCTAGAATTTTGTTCCCTAGACTAGTATATAAGGAATCCTTTTGTTGGTTGTATTTCCAATTTTGAAATCTTGCTGTAAAAATTTTGGGTTCCCAGTTGGGTTCTTGCATAAGTGTGAATTCCTGTCCAAAAGTGCTATCAAATTTTCCCTGCAAATGTTGATCTAGGAGTGATAAAATCAATGAAGTGTGTAAACCCCTAGGTCCTAGGTCATTTTTCATTCATGTCAAGAGAAAACCCTAGTTCTTCATAAGCTGCTTCTAATTTGTAGTTACCTTTTTTAGAAATTTTAAATCGCTTAAGTCATGTGATCCTTTTCATGTTTTAAGTTACTCGTGATGTCTCTTAAAGATTTCACAATATTCCATTTTATTTCAAGACTCAATGCAATTCTTAGGTCACATTATCTCATCAGAAAAATAATATGCTTTCAAATATTAAGCAATTTACCGCAGACCATTGATTCAGATCTAGATCATGTGGTTTGCGCAAAGTCTCATTTGAAACCCTGGAGTTAAGAAATCCTATGGCGACTTTGAGTTTCTTCAGTCGTGCAGTCTTGCAAACAAATTAGAGTTAAATCTTGTTTTAATTTTCATTCAATTGTGAGATCTCAAAAAGAAACAGGAGTTAAGTTAAATCTTAAGTGATTCAAAGGTAGTCATTGATTTTCAAGTTAATCCTACGGTGGGCGTGGAATCTCAAGATAAAATCCTCAGTTAAGAAATCATAAAGAGACTTCAAGTTTATTCAGTCCTAAAGTCTCACAAGCTCACTAAGGTTAAGACATGAGTTATATTAGTTCATTCATGAGATCTCCAAAGAGAACAAGGGCTAAGTGAAATGTTATGAGATCTAGTGACTACCGTCTGATTCAAAATTGATCTTGTGGCCACCGTTTAGTCACGAGATAAAAGTTCATATGAGAAAAAGTTCAAGAGATTCAACGACTACTGTCATATTGAGGATAGATCTAAAGGATGGTGTTTAATCTTGGAATAAATCTTGAGTTAGATAACTTTTTCAGCAACAATGAGATTCAGTTAGTCGCTAAGTCTCTTTATGAACTGTGGTTAGCAAACATTAAGTCAAAGCTCAGTGAAGTTTTTAGTGGAAAAATCTGAATCGTAGATGAGAAAAGATCTGATGGTTTGTGTTAAGTTGCTAATAGAAGTCAAAAATTCAGAGATTGTTTAGCAACTCAGAAGTAATGATTTAGATGTTGACACGTTTTTGAGTCATCTCAGAGATCTGCGGCCTGTGTGAAGTCTCAAAATAAACCTGTGGTTAGTAAACTTATCTAGTGACTTAGAGGTAGATTTAGTTGCAAAGTCTCATGAAAAGCTATAGTTAAAGATAAAGCTTGAGATATATCACACGATCCATTGGATTAAAAGTGATCTAATGGTAGTCGCAAAGTCTCTGATCAGATGCAGTAAGTACAAGATGAATGAGATATTTCACGCGAACTGTTAGATTGAAATAGGATCTAGTGATGGTCGCGTAATCTCTAAATAAACTCATGGTTAATGAAATCTTTCAGCGACTTAAAAATTATACAGTCACGTAATCTCTAAATAAACCAAAGGTTAAACAGAAGTTATTCTTAAGCTTTAGTCGCAAAATATTTGAATGAAGTATGAGTTAAGAAAATTGATCAGTGACTTGGAGATAATCGTTGATCAAAATATTGATCATGTGGTTGGCGCTAATTCTCATAATGAAACTAGAGTTGAAGCTAACTTTCAGCGACAAAGAGATAGAGCAGTCGTATGGTCTCTAAAGAGAACCTAAGTATGAACAAGGTAAAGGTTAAGAGTTTCATCTCGCTTCATGATGTACAGTTTCTAGCCAATCAAAACAAGAGGATTGTGACAGCATGTATGAAGTAGCTGAGTTGTAATAATGTGAGCCAATCATATCAGGCTTAGAATTTATTTTGCATAAAATAAGGTTTCATTATTACTCTAATTGGCCTTTTTCAACCTCAGGCACCACAGATAAGAGTAATTGATATCAAAGCACGTAGAGTAATGGCAGAAGTGACTGAATAGAAAATTCATAATTTTGAATAGATTGGTACATTGATTTCTCAAGAATAAATAAGTATTGTCATTGCTCATTTTAGTTTACTAGAGTTTCAGAATACAAAGCTGAGATTACATGAGTGATTAGTGCTTTCAGAAGAATAGAATTGTCCAGGTTGGAGAGTGAAGAAACAAGATTTTGATCAATATTGTTTAGTTCAGAGCAGACAAGATGAGTCAGACAGTAAGCATTGCTTCAACCAGTGGAAAGCATGGAGATGTTGAAGATGATCAGAAAGGGAAAAGAAATTACTCATATGAATTTGTGACTCTGTTGCCAGGGACTAATCAAGGAAAAAAGGTAAATGACGAATACCTTGGTGATAATATGTCATATGTTAGAGATGCTAAGACTCCTAATTTTTTTGGATACCACCTGTATAATTACTTTCATAAGAATAGTGATGGTCTTGTTCCTGTCTCAAACCCTTGGACATCAGGGTTAGCCAAATTGATAGTTCCAGACGTATTTGTAGATGTAGATTTATTGCTTGAATTGGCTAATAGGTATGACACCATCTCCAAGACCATCAAAAATAATGATGGTATAGCCCTGGTTACTCTAGATAGGGCATCCTTTATGAAATATTTCAATATTTATAACCCTTGCACTACAAAGATAGACCTGAAGGCCTTAGTAGCTAGGTATACAAGGGAAGCCTGTGTTGTGGAAAAATTAATTCAAGGTCATGTGCCAAAAGGTACCACAAATTACATAGCACCCATTCCTAATAATAATGCACCTTATTTCTACAAAGATTTTTCCTTTTACATGAAATATATTTCTTTTGGTCTGTGTAGAGTTCTAGGAGTTGATGGAGGAAGTGAAAGGATATCTTCTGATATTCTGATGATTGTTTTGGACCTGCAAAGTCCACATGTCAACACAGACTATGATTATATCCAATATGTGATTGATAGAATGCATCAAGGGTTTGTAGACATTTAGAAGAAGGAATCCACCCCTAAATTCTTGCAATATTCTTTATTGATGCATTTAATTTTGTTTTATAATTTCAATATCATGGACCAGCCAAATTTGAGACCTAGGAGATTTTATCAAGGTCAATCCAACCCTATACAAATCTGGTTGAGGGTGTGGAATTATACATCTAGGGAGAATTAATTTTGTGCTTTGCAGATATGGATGGTATATCCTCTATTAAGTTGTTTGGGAGTCAACATGACCAGACTGCCAATCAAGGTCTTTCAGCTTCTCAAGCCTTGTAAGTTTGTAGACAAGTGGACTGGAGACCACAACTGGGGAGCCTTCTACTACCATAAGGATTTCACTTTGATAATAATTTATGGTTTCTCCTATCCACCCGATATACTACCATACCGTTTGCCACCAAGAATTTTTGTTATGGAGTTCATATGGCAACTAATGTTGACAGATAAGGAGCATTTGGCTCCACATAGAAAAAGGTACTTTCACACCTCGACAATTTAATGTTTATGGCTTCACAATTGGAAAGAGGGCATTTGATTCAGTGAACATATGGTTAGGTCACTTTAGAATGAATGTAGCCTTATATAGGTATGTTGACACAAAGGGTTTCATTCAAAGTGCAAAGAATCTCTTGACACCAACTATTCTGAGTACTAAAGTGCATGAGATATGTATAGAAGAGGACCTAATAAGGAACATCCTAGAGGATGATGAAGTTTTGAGAAGAGCAGATAATTTCCAAGAACTAATGGATCTAGAACAAAAACTTAAGAAGAAAGGGATCCATTTTGGGGATTATTTCCCTGATGTTCCTTATATATAGAGACTAGATAAGATGATTGAATCTTATGGAACATTGTGCAACCAGTTGGAGGAGAAAATAGAAGATAAGGACAGAGGTCCTAACAAGCACTCTTCCTCAGAGTACAGGGATAGAAGCTATTTAGTACATATCCCTCCACCAATGGATCAGCCACCTCAAACAGAGGATGATATAATGGATTTAACTCAAGAACCAGAGTCTGAAGTGACTGGTGAACCTCCCAAGAAGAAGCAAAAAGTGGAAACAGAGGAGCCTTCTGATGTTAAGGCACAAAAGGAGAAAAAAGATAAAAGTAGTGCCTTGATTACTGGTAATAGAGAATATGATCATCAGCTCAAGAAAAATATAAGGGAAGGTAAGAAGAAAAGAGAGGATACAAAATAAAATGTTGAAATGCCTCTCTTATTATGTCAAGATGAAAGAGAGCTTCAGCAAGAACAATTCTTGAATTATGACAACTTTATAAAAACCAAATAATTCAAGGACTTTCTCATCTGGGAAAAGCAACAACAATTGGGATCACAATTGCAATTAGCAGGAGGTGAATCAATACCAAATGAAGCCTTGCATGCTTTGCAAGAATGTGATCCTGAGTCAGAAAATATGACACCAGATGAAGCTAGACATTTGGTTAAGTCTAGTGGGATGCAATTAATGGAAGGATGGGATCTTGCATCAGCTTTCATCATAGACCAGATAAGGAGGCAACCTGACATAAAATTGTCTTTAGAGTCACAGGTGGGAGAAATGATTAGGGGATGCGAATACAATGCACAATCCCAAACTGTAGCCATGTGGGCTCTAGCTCCCAAGACTTAGAAGCCATCATTGATTAATGTACAAGAAAAGATGGATGGAGACAAAATCATATGGTCCACCCATAATACAAGTGATTTAGAGATTTCTCAAGAACTTACTCACTTTTCTCATCTAAAAGAAGCCAAAGTTGTACAAATGTCAAAAAGATATCAAAATCTCTTTGATGAGGAAAGTACTATAGTAAAGGATAGGGAGCTATGCTTAATAAAGATCAATGCATTGTAGAAGCTGGTGGTAAACTTGAATGTGAAATTACAAGAGATCCCTAAAGTTGTTCCTGGTGAACCAAAGCAAGTTGCAGATGCATTAGTACAAATAGAGGATGCAGGGGATATTGATAAGGAAACAGAGCAGAAGGACAGTGGTCAGAATAAAGTGTCCCTTGAAGCCTTATTGAAAATTATACAACATAGGATCAATATTATAAAAGACAAGGCTGACTTAGTATCAAATGCTTATAACAAGTTGCCTCATCTATAGATAGAGGTGAATAATTATGTTTCAACTTTGAACCCTTATTTTGGGACCTGGTTAGTAAGGACTAATTTGTTTGAAAGGTTAGCATCCCTACAACCACTTACGGAATATCTCCCTGATATTGTAACACAAGTTGGTGAGGAAATTGAGCATATTGGGGTTACCTTGTCTTTATTCAAGGGCAAGGAAAATCAGATTGAAGCCAGGATTAACATGTTTGGCCCAGATTACAATAAATTTATTCATCCAATAAAGGGAGATAATGATGAGATTAAGGCAGTAGAAGTATGGAGAAATGAATTTGATACATTACTGCCTAATAAAGAGGCATTTATTTTTTACAGTGGTGAATTAGATATGGAAAGGTTCAATAAAACCTTAGATGAGGCATTTAAGGCCGAAACAGACTTTAATAAGTTTGTTACAGATGTCAAAATAAAAATAGATGCAAGATGGGAAAGGCAAAAGGTACAATTACAAAGAATTCAAAGCTTTAATTGGCCTAAAGAGGTCGAAGTTGCAGCATGGGATGTTCTCACCAAGCCCAAGAAAAAGAAGCCTGCAATAGTTGACTTAGACATGTTGGGCAAGGAATGAAGAAACACCTGGAACCTGATCTATGAGCACAGGGAGGTTAGTCATTAGAAATAATAGTGTAAGTTAGCCTGTAATGGCAGTCACTAGATCTTGCAATAACTATTTGAGGCTTTCTATAATATCTACAGACAAAGGTGCCAGGTATCAAAGATTTGAAGATCAAATCTGATTGTATTCCTATTTTGTCTTTCCACCCCTTAAGGTCTTATTGTATTTTGTCCTATATTATCTTTTAGGGCTAGGTCTAAGCCATTGAAAGCTTGTTGCATCCTTAGTCTTTAAGGATTCCAAGATGGCTAAGACTCTATAAATAGCAAGATAGAACATATTTGTAAAGATGGTGAAATATACAATTGCAAAGCAGACTTCTCAATTTTGTTTGAGCTTTGTGATTTTTTTCTATTGAATGTATTTTAAGCAATAACATATTAATAAAATACATTGCATTTTATATTCTATACCATTTGTTATCTCTTTATATTTTTTCTTAAGCTCTTGTATGTTTAATTTCCAAGGCATCTTAGATATACCAGTTACAAGGTGATTGTGTAATTACTTGTGAGTTCTTTCAAGGAAAGAGAAATTCTTATAGGTGTTTGCAGAGAGTTAAACATTGGTGTAAGGATCTAATAACAAGGGTGTGGGAGTGAAAAGGTAGATTGTAAGGCATTCTATCTGAATTGCAGGTATTTTCATTAATTAGTTTATTGTGGATTTATATTTGATATTGACTCTTTTCCAAAGAATTAGGCACTGGTTTAGGGTTTGGAAAGTAGTTAATCATCATCTAATATTACAACAATCAATCATTCACTTTTCAGTTACAAAGAATATGTATGCTCAAGTAATTGTATTAGAGAATACAATTCAGTTTATTGATTCCTTAAAGACAAAATCACTAGGTTAGCCCTCCTAAGTTCAAAGAACTTCAAAAGGAAGAAGGATGAGAATCCTTATCTCACTGATGCTTGTTATTTTTAAGATCATAATTTGGCTTGTAAAGCTCTGTATTAAGTTAATTATTGCCATCTGCAAGGTTTTTTATCAATTGATACAGTGAAGGACAGTTAGCCAATCAGTGAAGGCCCTAATCGACTATAACAGATATTGAGAATCAGTAATCATTTGAAGGTACATCTGCCTAAGCCTGTGGATCTCAAAGTAGAAGGAGGAATTAGTCCTCATCAATTAGGCTTTATCTTCTATGAATTAGAAATTGGAAATATAAGGTTTAAGCCTTCATATTCTTTTTAGTCCTGCAAGAAATAGACCTAACAAATTGGCAACTCTGTTGGGGAGTCAAAAGGCTTTATTGAATTATTCAGAATATCTCTGGTGTTTTAAAAGTTAAATCAAATACCTCAGATTGAGTTTTCCCATCTGAGTCGCACTAAAAAATTGGTGAATCTACTAGGGATTTTATAAAATCTTGTCGAACTATTAAGAATCTCTGGTATTTCAAAATTTGAAATAGTTTACAGTTGATTTTTCCTATCTAAGTCACTCTTTTTTTATTCTATTTGGTTGTGTTGTATTTTTCCCAACTTGTTTTGGGTGGCAAGTCAAAGGAAATCTTTGTTATCAGTGCTAAAGAGATATTCAATATTCATACACATCCTTTTTAATATGAATACAAGATCAAGAGTAAGAGAACACCCTGAAGTCAAGTTGGAAAGTGGAATTCCAAACACTTCTAGGGCTAAATTTTGTTGGAGAGAAAAGAAGAACCAAGCTAATATAGATAACTGATCTCCAAGAAAAGAAGAGGAAAATCTTATGAGGAAAGACTCAATCCAATCCATTCATGACGTAAACACATCAGAATATGAGGAAGCCCCTGACCTAGGATTGGAAACATATGAAAATACTAGTACTTCTAGTAAGAGATAAGGAACTAATGCTATCAGTTCAGATTCTATAGTTCCTTCTGATGAGCTTGCTGAAGAAGAATGAATTTTGATGAGGCAGTTAGCCATCATTAAGCAAAAGAAAAGAGAGATATTTTAAAAAGAAAAAATAAGATCAAAGAAATGTTGATAAATTAAGAAGAAGATCATTAAGACATCAAACAACAAAGAATGTTGAAAGGTCTCATAGATATCAAGAGACACCAGTCACTCACAAAAGTTTTGGTTTTCAAGCTTCTAAAGATAAAGGGAAAAGAAGGTCACTGGAAGTGAAATTGATGAACCAAAAACTCACAAAGTTACAACAGAACAAATGTCTAAATTAGACATTGATCTTGAGAGATCAAAAAGGGAGAAAAAAACCATGGCCAAAATGCTAGAAAAATCAGAAGCAGAGGCTGTCACTTTGGAGATGAAGAAGAATATTGATTTCTTACAATCTTCTAGATATTCCTATGTTGGTGCTGAAATTACTACAACTTCAAAAGCCAAAGCTGCCACTTTCCAAGATGATGATAGATTTCAAAGGAAACCACTGTATCCAGAAAGGTACAAACAATTTACTTTTATTGGTATTCCTGGTTACCCTAATACAGTACCAAATAATATTGGAGAAAAACTCCCAAAGTCTTCAGGAAATAATGTTATTTCTCTGAAGTACACTTGAGAAAGTTTATTGATATCATAGATGACCTGAATATTAATCATGAAGATGTCTTAATGAAGCTTTTTGTTCAATCCTTAGTTGAAAATGTTAGGGAATGGTTTAGAGGACTATCTAATGGTTTTGTGGTATCTATGGATGAACTAATAGACTTATTTAAAGATCAGTATGGTGATAAAAAAAAATGAAGGATTCTTGTTGAATGAGTTCAATAATATAAAGAAAAATTTCAATGAAAAAGTCACTAAATTCAATACAAGATTCCAAAGAGTCATGCACAAGCTATTTCAGAAGATCAAAATTGATGAAAAGGTATGTCTTGCTACATATTTGAATGCTTTTCATTCTAAAATGGGGTATGCTCTTAGAGATAATAATCCCAGAAGTCTTACTGATGCATATAAGATAGCAGTGAATTTAGAAATGAATAGAAGGGTATACGAAAAATTGGGTAGAAGGGATGATGCACGTTTTAGTAGGAGAAACCAAAAAGAACCAGAATATAAATAATATAAGGCTCCAAAAAACAATAGACCATCCTACAATAGTTATAATCCACAGAATAGGATGCAAAATTATCCTTATGGTACCTAGTTTAAGGATGGAAATCCTATTGTCCCACCAAGAAAGGATAAACCTGAAAATAGGACCCTTGATCCTTTACACAAAAATGTTGTAAACATGTGTAGTGATACTTATTGGTGTCAAGTTTGTCAAACCCCACACAATCTTGATTTTTTTGTTGTAGCTCTAGACATAAATTCTAGTCAAGAACAATAAGGCAAAGAAGGTGAGTTATATGATCATAACGGATGTGCTATGAATGATTCTTATGCATGCCCTGAAGTAGATTATGATTATGATTTTGAGAACCATGATATGTATGGTTCACAAGGTAGAATAGAGGTATATCATCAACAAGTTTTATCTGATAGTGAAGATGAAGAGGTTGATAATATAAGATGTTATCCTCAAAATAGTCAGGAATCTACCACGGGAAGAAAACCTTCTTATGAAGAAAAAGCAAGAATCGCTGCTAATTTAGTAAATAAGGCAAGAAGTAACTACAACTTGAGGAATAGAGTAGTGGGTGATGTAGGTAGTCAACTAGCTGGCATCTTTATTAAAGAAAATAAAGAAGATGCCAAATATACACAAAAAAGAGGACCTGCAAAAAATGTAAATAAGCCAAAGGTCAAAATTGTAAGCAAAGTAAATGATTCAACAGTTGTACATGAGGGGAAAGCTAAAGTACCAGAAAAAATTTCTTCTTCTCCTGAGGTTGAAAATAATAAATCAGAGAAGGAAGAGTCTACTCTGAATATTCAAGTAGAGGATAATAATATCATTGTTGAAAAATCAAATTCCTCTGATGTAAAATACACCCTTGTTGATATGGGTCAGTGTTTGTCACAAATGATTGTCAAAGTTCCATTCCTAGAAATGATGAGAATAAAGGAGCATAAAGAAAAAGTCCTTTCAGTACTAAACAGTGTTTCTCCAATGAAACTCCAAAAACTAGAGTGTGTTGAAAACAAGTATAACAACAAGGGAAAAGATCTTGAGGGAATGATTTCTGAAATCCCTCAGATTTATTTAAATATAAATACTTCTGCAAGAATTGTTGATCCTTTTTTCTTAACTCTAGTCATCAATGGTAAGATGCTTAAAAATTGTATGATAGATTATGGAGCATCTAACACTGTTATGCCTGCAAAAATAATAAGATCCATGGGATTACAAGTTGATACTCCTCATGGGAGATTTCAGGAAATAGACTCTAGAGAAATCCGTGTGGTTGGTACTATTGAGGCTTTACCTTATAGGTTAGCTATATGCCCTAACACAGTGTTAACAGTGAGTGTATTGGTGTTTGATATCCCACCTCATTATCGCATGTTTTTATCAAGGAAATGGAGTGCTTCAAATGGGTGGAAGTATCCAATGTGATTTATCTTATGCTACATTCAACATTGTTGGTAATAATATCAAGGTGTCCAGGGAAGGTAGGACACCCCATATGATTGAATTACATGAAGATACTGACATCAATTATTGTGTAGATGTAGACATGGAGAACTTAAGAGTAAAGAAAAGTATTCATCAATGTAAAAATATTGATCCCTTAATTGAGGAGTTGAATACACAGCAGGATGGTTTATGGCAGATGTATTTTGATGAAGCATGTTCCAAAGAAGGATCAGGAGTTGGTGTCTTATTTATTTCTCCATCAGGTACAACTTTCAAGTATTCTTTCTTGTTATCATTCCAATGTACAAATAATATTGTTGAATATGAAGCTTTGTTTTTGGGGTTAAATATTGCTGCTAAGCATGGAATCAAATGTTTAAAAAAATTTGGTGATTCTGAGCTAGTAGTAGCCCAAGTTAGATCCAAATATGTTGTTAAAAATGATAGACTGAAAATGTACAAACATGTTATTTGGGATCAGATTGAATCTTTTGATTCCTTTAATATTAACTGGATAGAAAGGTCAAAAAACATCATGGCAGATTTTTTAGCTAATGTTGCTTTGAAGACAGGTGATTTGACCTTAAGTGGGATATCAATAGTTGAAATTAAGACTAGACCAGTTGTCCCTGATAATATTTACAACTGGAAATTTTTTGAAGATGACCAAGATATTCTTAGATTTATTCAATGGCTAGACCATTTTGAAGACCAGCATATAGATTGTAACTCTTTACTTGGGGTCATTGATGGCAGGGATAATGTTTTGGGGAATGAGGTTGTCCAATTTAGTTCTAATCATATCCCTAAAGGACTAGTAGAATTAGAGGTGTTGTTCAGTAATCAAGATGATTCTTTATCAAAAATGAGCAATGTTAAAATTGAGGATTTGGAGGAAGTAAATTTAGGGTCAGAGACCACTCCTCAAATTGTATATATTGGAAAGAGGTTAGAGTCTCATGTTAGATCAAATCTGATAGAATTATTAAGGAAACATAGCACATGTTTGAAAGGTCTTATGAAGACTTGAAAGCTTATAAGGAAGACCTTTTTCAACATGAAATTCCACTGAAATCAGATGCTAAGCCATTCGGACAAAAATAGAGACCAATCAACCCATTGTTGGCTCCCAAGATGCAACAAGAGTTGATGAAATAAAAGATGCAGCGATTATTCAGCCCATAAGACATTCAACTTGGGTCTCTAATTTGGTCCCAGTGAGAAAGAAGAATGGTGACATAAGGCTTTGTGTTGATTTCAGAAACTTGAATATTGCATCCCTAAAAGATAATTACTCTTTACCTAGCATGGAAGAAATGTTACACAATGTTACTGGTTGTGAGCTATTATCAATGATGGATGGTTTTTTAGGCTATAACCAAGTGTTAGTTAAAGAGTCAGAACAATTCAAGACTATATTTACTACTCCATGGGGGACATATGTGTATATTAGAATGCCATTTGGACTTATAAATGCAAGAGCAACTTTTCATAGAGCCATGGATGTTACATTCAATTAATTTATTGACTTCTTCATGGTAGTATATCAAGATGATTTTGACAGCATATTCCAAGAAAGCAGAGGACAATTGTGGACACCTAGAAAAAAAAATTAATAAAGCTTT
Source organism: Thuja plicata (assembly GCA_018584345.1). Lineage (NCBI taxonomy): Eukaryota > Viridiplantae > Streptophyta > Pinopsida > Cupressales > Cupressaceae > Thuja > Thuja plicata. Next base: position 2,005,059 of record MU225627.1, on the reverse strand, counting down.
TGAATATGGTTTTTCCCTGAATCCCAGAAAATGTCAATTTGCAGTAACATAAGGAAAGCTGCTGGGACATATAGTGTCAAAGGATGGAGTGAGAATTGACCCAGAGAGGATAGAAGCCATTCAGAAGGTAACTGCTCCAAAAAATATCAAAGGTGTACAGTCTTTCTTAGGAAAGATAAATTTTGTAAGAATATTTATTGCTAATTTTGCAGAGATTGTCAAATCTATAATTAAACTGTTGAAAAAAGATGCAAAGTTTCAATGGAGTGAAGAAGCACAATCAACTTTTGAAAAAATTAAAAAGGTAGTTCAAGAGGCACCTGTTTTGAGATCTCCTAATTACATGAGTAATCCTTTCTCATTATTCTCTTTTGCATCTTTTCATATAATTGTTGTTGTTTTCCTATAGATAGAAGAGGAGGGTTATGAGCATCCTATTGCATTTTTTAGCAAATCTCTCCAAGCTGCAGAGTTGAATTATGAAATGATGGAGAAACAGGCATATGCTTTAGTTAAATTTGTAAAGTCGTTCAAACCTTACCTGTTTTGTGCAAAAGTGATGGCATATGTACCTCATGCAGCAGTTAAGGATATCCTTACTCAATCAGAAGTGTCTGGTAAGCGGTGCAAAAGGATCAATATATAGGATTCAAGAGTTTAATTTGGAAATCCACATTACCAAATTGGTAAGAGGACAAGGCTTAGCAAAATTAATGACAGAAGAAAATTTGGACTTGGTTCAAGTAAATAATACAAAGGTACAGGATTCAATAGTGACTAGTATTGAAAGACAGCCTTATTATGTTGATATCATGTACTACTTAAAAAATGACAAGTTCCCTGAGACTGTGACAAATACTCAAAAGAGAAATCTCAAGTTGCAAGCTCAAAGGTACACCTTAGTGCAAGGACATCTATATTGGAAAGATAGAAATGGTGTACTTTTACTATGTTTAGATCATATTCAAGTTGAAAAGGTCTTGGTGGAAATGCATGCTGGAGTGTGTGGAGGACATTACTCTGCCAAGACCACTTCTCATAAAATCTTGAGGGCTGGTTATTATTGGCCTTTCTTATTCAAAGATGCTCATGCCTTTGTCAGAAAGTGTGAACCTTTTCAAAGATTCTCAAACAAGTTAAAATTTTTAGGTGCCCTATTACTAGATCCTATAAGTGTTGAAGCACCTTTTTCCATGTGGGGGATTGACTTCATTGGAGAAATTTCACAAAAATCTGGTGGTGGGCATAGTTGGATACTAGTTGCTACATATTATTTCACAAAATGGATAGAGGCAATTCCTACAAAGAGGGCAACTAGTAAAGTGGTCACTTACTTTCTGATGGAAAATATTCTGACCATATTTGGTTTCCCTGTAAAATTAGTAATGGACAATGCTATGTGCTTCAGGTCAGATGAACTTAAGGATTTCTATGATGAGTATGGGATTATGATGTCATATTCTTCCCCATATCATCCCCAAGCCAATGGCCAAGAATAATCCAGTAATAAGAGTATATTGAAAATCCTAAAGAAGACCCTAGAGAAAAATAAAAGAGCTTGGCATACAAGATTGAAGCTTGTTTTATGGGCTGACAGGGTCACAATAAAAAGGGCAACATGTAAGTCTCCTTTTGAACTAGTATATAGTATGCAATCTAGAATGCCCATGAATAACTTGCCTTTAGTATATAAATTTATCTAGGAAGATGAGCTAGATGTTTTTGAACCAATGCAAGATAGAATGATGTAGTTAGCAGAACTGGATGAAACAAGAAAAGATAGTCAAAAAGAGAAGGTTAAGTTACAGAAGAAAATGAAATATCTATTTGATAAAAGAGCAGCAGGAAATTTCAACTTGATGATTTAGTACTTCAGTGGAATGTAAGGACTGAGGACAAAGGGAAGCATAAGAAATTTGAATCATTATGGTTAGGTCCCTTTATTATTCATCAAATTTTCAGGAAAGATTCATATATCTTAAAAAATATGGAGGGAGAGATATTTGAATTGCCAGTGCATGGAAAATTCTTGAAACCTTTCTTTAGTTAAAATTTTATTTCCATGCACAGTAGTTTTGTATTATATGTATAGGTGTGTTTGTTATTATTGTGTGTTTGCTTTCTGCAGTAGGTTACTAAGCGTGGTCTGCCTCCCATAGCTCTATGTTTCTTGATGTAAACTTGAATTTAAGAATCCTCAGAAAGAGCCACTATTGGTTGTATTTCCAATTTTAAAATCTTGCTGTAAAATTTTTGGGTACCCAGTTGGGTTCTTGCATAAGTGTCAATTCTTGTCCAAAAGTGCTATCAAATTTTCCCTGCAAATGTTGATCAAATTTTCCCTGCAAATATTGATTAAAAGTGATCTAATGGCAGTTGCAAAGTCTCTGATTAGATGCAGTAAGTACAAGATGAATGAGAGATTTCATGCAAACTGTCAGATTGAAAGAGGATCTAACGATGGTCGTGTAATCTCTAAATAAACTCATGGTTAATGAAATCTTTCAGCGACTTTAAAATTATACAGTCATGTAATCTCCAAAGAAACCAAAGGTTAAACATAAGTTATTCTTAAGCTTTAGTCATAGAATCTCTGAATGAAGTATGAGTTAAGAAATTTGATCAGCGACTTGGAGATAACTATTGATCAAAATATTGATCGTGCAGTTGGCGCTAATTCTCATAATGAAACTATACTTAAAGCTAACTTTCAGCAACAAAGAGATAGAGCAGTTGGGTGGTCGCTATAGAGAACCAGAGTATGAACAAGGTAAAGGTTAAGATTTTTGTCTCACACCATGATGTACATTTGCTAGCCAATAAAAACAAGAGGATTGTGAAAGCATGTATGAAGTAGCTAAGTTGTAATAATGTGAGCCAATCATATCAGGCTTAGAATTTATTTCACATAAAATAAGATTTCATGATTACTCTAATTGGCCTTTTTCAATATGATAACCTATCAAGATTAGGCGCCATGGCTAAGAGAAATTGATATCAAAGCACATAGATTAATGACAAAAGTGACTGAATAGAAAATTAATGATTTCAAAAATATTGGTGCAATGATTTCTCAAGAATAAATAATCATTTTCATTGCGCATTTCAGTTTACCAGAGTTTTAGAATACAGAGCTGAGATTACATGAGTAATTAGTGCTTTCAGAAGAACATAATTGTCTAGGTTGCAGAGTGAAGAAACAAGATTTTGATCAGTATTGTTCAGTTCAGAGAAGACAAGATGAGTCAGGTAGTAAGCATTGTTTCAACTAGTGAAAAGAGTGGAGATGTTGAAGATGATCATAAAGGGAAAATAAATTACTCAGATGAATTTGTGACTCTGTTGCCAGGAACTAATCAAGGAAAAAAGGTAAATGATGAATACCTTGGTGATAATATGTCATATTTTAGAGATGCTAAGACTCCTGATTGTTCTGGATACCACATGTTTAATTCCTTTCATAAGAATAGTGATGGTCATGTTCCTGTCTCAAACCCTTGGATATCAGGGTTAGCCAAATTGATAGTTCCAGACATATTTTTAGATGTAGATTTATTTCTTGAATTGGCTAATAGGTATGACACCATCTCCAAGACCATCAAAATAATGATGGTACAGCCCTACTTACTCTAGATAGGGCATCCTTTATGAAATTTTTCAATATTTATAACCCTTGCACTACAGAGATAGACCTGAAGGCCTTAGCAGCTAGGTATACAAGGGAAGCATGCGTTGTGGAAAAGTTAATTCAAGTTCATGTGCCAAAAGGTACCATAAATTAAATAGCACCCATTCCTAATAACACTCCACCCTACTTCTACAAATATTTGGCATTTTACATTAAAAATATTTCTCATGGTCTATGTAGAGTTCTAGGAGTTGATGGAGGAAGTGAAAGGATATCTTCTGATAGTTTGATGATTGTTTTGGACCTGCAAAGTCCACATGTTAGCACAGACTATGATTATATCCAATATGTGATTGATAGAATGCATCAATGGTTTGTAGACATTTAGAAGATGGATTCCATCCCTAAATTCTTGTAGTATTCTTTATTGATTCATTTAGTTTTGTTTTATAATTTCAATATCATGGACCAGCCAAATTTGAGACCTAGGAGATTTTATCAAGGTTAATCCAACCCTATACAACTCTGGTTGAGGGTGTGGAATTATACATCTAGGGAGAATAAATTATATTCTTTCCAGAACTGGATGGTATATCCTTTATTAAGTTGTTTGGGAGTCAACATGACCAGACTGCCAATCAAGGTCTTACAACTTCTCAGGTCTTGTAAGTTTGTAGACAAGTGGACTGGAGACCACAACTGGGAAGACTTCTACTACCATAAGGATTTCACTTTGATAATAATTTATGATTGCTCCCAGCAACCCCATATACTACCATACCATGTGCCACCAAGAATTGTTGTTATGGATTTCATATGTCAACTAATGTTGATTGATAAGGAGCATTTGGCTCTACATAGAAAAGGTACTTTCACACCTCAACAATTTAATGTTTATGGCTTCACAATTGGAAAGAGGGAATTTGATTTAGTGAATAGATGGTTAGGTCACTTCAGAATGAATGTAGCCTTATATAGGTATGTTGACACAGAGGGTTTCATTCAAAGTGTAAAGAAGCTCTTGACACCAACTATTACAAATACTAAAGTGTATGAGCAATGTATAGAAGAGGACCTAATAAGGAACATCCTAGAGGATGATGAAGTTGTGAGAAGAGAAGATAAAATCCAAAAATTGATGGATCTAGAAAAAAAATTAAGAAGAAAGGGATCCCATTTGGGGGTTACTTCCTTGATGTTCCTTATTTACAAAGACTAGATAAGATGATTGAATCTTATGGAACATTGTGCAACCAGCTGGAGGAGAAAATAGAAGATAAGGACAGAGGTCCTAACAAACACTCTTCTTCAGAGTACAGTGATAGAAGCTATTCAGTACATAGCCCTCCACCAATGGATCAGCCACCTCAAACAAAGGATGATACAATGGATTTAACTCAAGAACCAGAGGCTAAGGTGACTGGTGAACCTCCCAAGAAGAAGAAAAAAGTGGAAACAAGGGAGCCTTCTGATGTTAAGACATAGAAGAAGAAAAAAGATAAAATCAGTGCCTTGATTACTTGTGATAGAGCATATGATCATCAGCTCAGGAAGCTTATAAGGGAAGTTAAGAAGAAAAGAGACGATACAGAAGAAAATGTTGAAATGCCTCTCTTATTATGTCAAGATGAAAGAGAGCTTCAGCAAGAATAATTATTGAATGATGACAACTTTACAAAAACCTAAGAATTCAAGGACTTTCTCATCTGGGAAAAGCAACAACAAGTGGGATCAAAGTTGCAATTAGCAGGATGTGAATCAATACCAAATGAAGCCTTGCAAGCTTTGCAAGAATATGATCCTGAGTCAAAAAATATGACACCAGATGAAGCTAGACAGTTGGTTAAGTCTAATGGGATGCTATTAGTTAAGGATGGGATCTTGCATCAGCTTTCATCATAGACTAGATAAGGAGGCAACCTGACATGAAATTGTCTTCAAAGACATAGGTGGGAGAAATGATTAGGGGATGCAGATACAATGCACAATCCCAAAATTTAGCCATGTGGGCTCTAGCTCCCAAGACTCAGAAGCCATCATTGATTAATGTACAAGAAAAGATGGATGGAGACAAAATCATATGGTCCATCCATACAGGTGATTTAGAGATTTCTCAAGCACTTACTAACTTTGCTCATCTAAATCAAGCCAAAGTTGTACAAATGTCAAAAAGATATCAAAAGCTCTTTGATGAGGCAAGTACTGTAGTAAAGGATAGGTAGCTATGCTTAATAAAGATCAATGCATTGGAGAAGTTAATGGCAGAATTGAATGTGAAATTACAAGAGATCCCTAAATTTGTTCCTGCTAAACTCAAGAAAGTTGCAAACGCATTAGTACAAATAGAGGATGTGGGGGATATTAATAAGGAAATAGAGTAGAAGGACAATGATCAAAATAAAGTGGCCCTAGAAGCCTTATTGAAAATTTTGCAACATAGGATAAATATTATAAAAGACAAGGCTGACTTAGTATCAAATGCTTATAACAAGTTTCATGGTCTACAGATAGAGGTGAATAACTATGTTTCAACTTTGAACCTTTATTTTGTGACCTGGTCAGTAAGGACTAATTTTTTTGAAAGGTTAGCAACCCTAAAGCCACTTAGGGAAGATCTCCCTGAGATTGTAACACAAGTTGCTGAGGAAATTGAGTAGATTGGGGTTACCTTGTCTTTCTTCAAAGGCAAGGCAAATCAGATTGAAGCTAAGATTAACATGTTTGTCCCATATTACAATAAATGTATTCCTCCAATAAAGGGAGATAATAATGAGATTAAGGCAGTAGAAGTATGGAGAAATGAATTTGATACATTATTTCCTAATAAAGAGGCATTTATTTCTGAAAGTGGTGAATTAGATATGGAAAGGTTCAATAAAACCTTAGATGAGGCATTTAAGGTCAAAACAGACTTTAATAAGTTTGTTATCGATGTCAAAAGCATAATAGATGCAAGATGGGAAAGGAAAAAGGAACAATTGCAAAGCATATAGAGCTTTAATTAGCCTATAGAGGTAGAAGTTGTAGCATGGGATGTTCTCACCAAGCCCAAGAAAAAGAAGCATGCAACATTTGACTTAGACATGCTGGACGAGGAATGAAGAAACACTTGGCACTTGATCTATGAGCACAAGTAGGTTAGTCATCAGAAAGAATAGTGTAAGTTAGCATGTAATGGCGGTCACTAGATCTTGCAATAATTATTTGAGGCTTTCCAGAATATCTATAGACAAACGTGCCAGCTATCAAATATTTGAAGATCAAATCTAATTGTATTCATATTTTGTCTTTCCACCACTTAAGGTCTTATTGTATTTTGTCCTATAGTATCTTTAGGGCTAGGTCTAAGCCATCGGAAGCTTGTTGCATCCTTAGTCTTTAAGGATTCCAAGATGGCTAAGACTCTATAAATAGAAAGATAGAACATATTTGTAAAGATGGTGAAATATAAGGCGGACTTCTCAATTTTGTCTGAGCTTTGTACTTTTTTTCTATTAAATGTATTTGAAGCAGTAACATATTAATAAAATACATTGCAATTTCTGCTCTATATCATTTGTTGTCTCTTTATATTTCTTTTTAAGCTCTTAAATGTTTAATTTGCAAGGCATCTTAGATATACCAGTTACAAGGTAATTGTGCAATTACTTGAGAGTTTTTTCAAGGAAAGAGTAATTCTTATAGGTGATTCCAGAGAGTTAAACATTACTGTAAGGATCTGATAACAGGGGTGTGGGAGTGAAAATGTAGATTGTAAGGCATTCTATCTAAATTGCATGTATTTTCACTAATCAGTTTATTGTGGATTTATATTTGATATTGACTCTTTGCCCAAGAATTAGGCACTAGTTTAGGGTTTGGCAAGCAGTTAATCATCATCCAATATTAAAGAAATCAATCATTCACTTTTAAGTTACAAAAAATATGTATGTTTAAGTAATTGTATTAGAGAATACAATTCAGTTTATTGATTCCTTAAAGGGAGAATCACTAGGTTAGCCCTCCTAAGTTCAAAGAACTTCAAAAGGAAGAAGGATGAGAATCCTTATCTCACTGATGCTTGTTATTGTTAAGATCATAATTTGGCTTGTAAAGCTCTGTATTAAGTTAATTATTGTCGTCTGCAAGGTGTTTTATCAATTGATACAGTGAAGGATGGTTATCCAATCAGTGAAGGCCCTAATCCACTATAACAGATACTGAAAATTAGTAATCATTTGAAGGTACACCCGCCTGAGCCTGTGGATCTCAAAGTTGAAGGCATAATTAGTCATCATTAATTAGGATTTATCTTGTATGAATTAGAAGTTGGAAATATAAGGTTTAAGCATTCATACTATTTTCAGTTCTACAAGAAAAACACCTAACACCTTCTACTCTCATTTTCTAGGATCTACGCATAATCTATCGAAGCGATCATCTACTTTCAAGCATTCAAGGATTCAAGCATTCAAAATTAAATTAATCAAGGAGATCCATTAGTATCCATTGAGGGATTCAAGCTCTATGTAGCTCTCTTGTTGAATATTTCTCCATCCATATCCATTCAAGCTTCTTCCTATTCCAAGATCTGTTCAAGATTGGTGTTGAAGATCTAAAGGCAATTGATTTGAGACATCCTATATCCTACAATTCTACATCCATTTGGAGCATCCATACTTGTGGATTCAAGGATTCGAATCCTCCATAAGGGTTTCAACATAAGCAAGGTGAATTTTTCTATTTACTTTGTTTATTACTACAATTTCAATTCTATTTCAAGGTTAATTTCAAAACCGGGGTTTCACCAAGGAAAACCCCTCATCCAAACAACAAAAAAAACTTTTTTTCTTCTAGGTACAGGTACTGAACAGCAAATTACAGAGCAGATTCGGATACCCTTTTCGGCAAACTTTTAGGATACGCAAACATATTTTCCGTTGGAGTAGTGCAGGTCAAGGTCGACATAAAGGGGTACAATTGTGCCCCTATATTTGGGTCAAGGTCGACCTTGCTCATAAAAGATAATGATTTTTGGGTTTTCTTCATCTCTGTGTTTCCAAGCCGGGGCAGGTTGTAGAATTTCCAGAAACTTAGTACACACACCAAAAAATAGCAATTTATAGATCTGCTATACTTTGAGGTTAGTATTTTTCTTCAATTCATTTCAATTAATATTTTGATCATTTCAGATCTATTACACACTCTCCTCCAAAATGGAATGTAAGGTTTTCCTCTTTCTTCTTATTTCTAATTGATTGATTCATTTATGCATTGACCATTTTCTTGCGGTTAATCAATTTGGATCTTTCCTTTGTGAATTTGAGGCTAAGAGGAGAATCTTACCTTCCCCAACTTTTCAAATGTAAAGGATATTATTTAGATGTGCAAGTCTCTTGTACCCATTTCATCCTAAATATTTACCTCTTTACATTTTGGTGAACCCTCTTACAAGAACTCTTTCTTTTGTGATGTTAGATTTACATTTCATGTTAGATCTTGCATGCATATTAGATCAGCCTTCTTTTATGTTCTAGCATTTACATTTCAAAAATTAAAAAAAATTATATAGAGCAAAAATACAAAAACATTTATTTGTTTATACCTTGTGTTTTCCTAATTTAGTTCATTTGCATTTCATTGGTGTATGAGCTTTACTACCTATAGTCCTACTTATAATATCCCAGTTAGAATAAGTCACAGACTTATGGGTTCCTTTGATCCTGAGTCTTCCTCTCCTTTCCTTAGGATCCTGGATGACAATTTGATCACTCATGATTCCAATCCTTCTACGGAACATAACTCTTCTCACTCATCTCATGAAGAGGATGATGCTTTAAGATTTCCTCTTGAACAAGTCCAAAAACTTTCAACTGAACTTGATAAAATGAGAAATTAGCTTTTTCAAGAAAACCAAAATCGAGATTCTATTCAAGCTATAGAGGCCCTTAAGAAAGTCCTTTGTGATAGTGATAAAGGTGTTAATCTCTTGCGTGGTATCACTCATCTTATGCATTTAAATGTCAAACCTTTAGTTCAAGAAGCTCAAGATCTAGGACTCACTCCACCTGTCACTAGTGTGGAACCTTCTTCCACTCCTTTACCTATCATTCCTACTTACACTCCTCCTTTAGTGACTACATCTCTTCCATAATCCAATCATCTAGCTTCAAATCTTCAAATTCCATCTCTTCATATGAGTGTTACACTGGTGTCTCTACCTACCTCATAGCCTTCTTGCCATAGTGTTCCTTTTACCTATTCCAGCCCTCTTCCAACTCTGGTTCCAAGTGTTCCACCGGTTGTGTCTTCCATTCCCATCGCTTCCTACACTTTTCCTAGTGTTCCTAATGTTTCTATGTCTCTTATTTCTTCTGATGATTCCACAATCATTAGTTTGGCTCAAACTGTGTCCTCTTTACAACAACTTGTGTCCTTAACTCAATCCAAGTTTAGTATTCCTACATGTGACATGGGTAGTCCTTTATCCTTAGACATTATTTGTGCTCCTGTCTCTTAGCAAGCCAATATGCCTCGTCTTGAGAATTACAATGGTAAGGGAGACCATGTCACTCATGTTAAAACATTCCAAATCCTTTGTAGTGACTATGCTCATGACCATAGGATTTTAGCCAAGTTGTTTGCTAGAACTTCTTGTGATAAGGCCTTGCAATGGTATTGTTCCTTGCCTCCTTTTTCTATTGATTCTTTTCCAAAAATTTCTAATGCCTTTATCCAATAGTTCCAAAATAACATTGGTCTGCAAGTGTCCTTAACTGATTTGATGCATTGTAAACAAAATACTAAAGAAAAATTGACTGAATTTATTGGTAGATTTACGCATTTGTATGCTCAAATTTCTTATCATGTTCCTGATATTGATATTCAGCATATGTTTATTTCAAATTTGCAAAAGGTTATTAGAGATAATATTTTGCTTACTGAATTTACCTCTTTTCAACAACTTTGTGTAGCGCTTCATCATTATCAATTACAAGTGAGTCAATTTGAGACAAACACTCCAATGGCTCCTGTTCCAATTGATAAGAGTGATGTTGCTCCTAATCCCAACAACTTTCAAAAACCTAACAACTATGTCAAAATAAATAAGCAAGAAAATGCAGTTGATGATCAAGTTGTTGCATCCAACAATGTCACATATGCATCCACTTCTTTTCGTCTGAATCGTACGTTTACTCCTGTTTCTGAATCTTTACATTCTATTATGAGTAATTTGTTGAATGCTAATATGATTACTTTGCCTTCTATTCAACCTCTTCTTCCTACTACGATGGCATCCAAATCCTTTGATCCCAAAGCCTTTTGTCAATACCATCATCAAAATGGCCATGATACTGAGAAGTGTTATTCTCTAAAACATAAGGTTCAAGACTTAATTGATTCTAGTTCTTTATCTGTTGATAATTTTGATGGTAGTGGGAACAAATCTATCTCTTCTCCTAATCAAAACCTCCAAATCTATACAAATCATTTGCCTACACATGATACTAATACCATTTTTCATCCATCTTCTGTGGATATTGTTTATTATTCAAAGATGGATGATCTCAACCATCTTGTTAACCATGTGGAGCATGTTGTTTTTTCTCAACCTGTATCTCCACCCCAGCCTCAATCTCAACCTTGTGTTCAAGTTCCTCCACCTCAACCTCAACTTCAAGTTCCACCTCAACCTGAGTCTAAACCTAAACCACAAAAACAACCTAAGAATAAAAGACCTAGGAAACTCTCTATCACCTTTGATGATTCTGAGACTATTAAAGCTCCTGATGGTCCCCTCTACATTTATTCTAGGATTGCTAAGATACCTACACTTGGTTTTCTTGTTGATCCTACATCCTTAGTCAATGTCATTACTAAAGAAAACCTTTTTATGAAGAATTTACAACATGATTATTATAATACATCTAATGTGTGGATCCAAACTTGTAATGGTTTTCTCTATCCATCATTTGGATCTATTAACTTGCCTGTTGAACTTTGTGGTAAAGTTGTGGACACTACCTTCGGTGTTGTCCCTACTTATGATCAGTTTCAAGTTAAGCTTGGTTTGCCTTGGTTGACTGCCATGCACGTCGTTGCTTCTCCTATCCATAAGTGTATTAAGTTCATTGATGATGAAGATGTGAAAATAATTAATCATAGTTTATATCAACCTTCTAGGCCTAGGGATTGCGCTACCCTTGACTTCTTTTGGCCTTCATGACCTAATTCATGTTCTTCTCGACCTAATAACCTTTTTCGCTCATATCAAGCCTATAAACATCACAATATTATTGAGTTAAGCATGCCTCGGATGGATCTTAACCATGGTCTTTTGCCTACGACTTTCATACCTCCTTTATCCATTGCTTCTAGTTATGTTAATCAAGCTCCCAGAGTTTACTTTCAGCCTACTGAGAATCCTACTAATCCTCCTATAGAACCTATGAAGGAACCGATTGTTGTTCCTCCTAGTTCTCAACATATTTCAAACAAGACAAAATGTAATCAATCTGCCAATGTACGTCATAAGAAGCGTGGGCTCCAGCTGAGGCTCGTGCCTCTGTTCTTCAAAGTTCTTTACCTTTTTTTGACCAGCCTATGCCTGATGTGTTGGAAGAAGTTAATGTTAATAATGATGTTAAGATGAATGATTATGATGATTCATTTATATCTTAGATTCTATTTCGATTAATCTTGATGAAGAAGATACTCTTGATGATCATATTGATGCTAATGATTAATATAAAACTATTGATATTGATACTGATTTACCTAATATACTTTCAACACAATTGATAATTACACCTAGTATCGAACATCACGATTCTCAAGAGGATCCTTGTTTGGAACTGGATATTATTCCTACTGTGTTGGATATAGTCCCTCTTGTGAGTTTCCCACCTTCCCTAAATGATATAAACTGAGATGGGGAGAGTAGGCGATGCGCTTGATTGGCTTGTCCTCCATGGTATCCTTTTATGTGTTTGTCTATTGTATTTTGCTTCTCCCGTAATGTGTTTGCTAAATGTTTTTTAGATTCTTTTATACGACCCTTGTTACTTTGTTGGTGCAAGGTGATAAAGGAATCAAACCTGTTGTACTATTCCTCTATATGTATCTCTATTCTTTTATATGTTGTTTTCATGTCATGTTGTACCTATGCTATTGTTCATAAATGTTTTCCTTGTGTAGTCCGCTTGGATTTGTGACATCGTAGCACTGATTCTTTTTGGTCTCCATGTTGTGGTCCAAAAAGACTTCTTTGTAACTCTTGCATTTTCTTTCCTCCATTATGATTGTAGTTCAACTTTTTTTGGGGAATGATGTCAATTCGTTCACAATAATATCATATCATATATATA
>MU225627.1:1978406-1992034 GCA_018584345.1 Thuja plicata | reverse complement strand
TATATATATATATATATATATATATATATATAATCTTATGATCATACTGACCCCACGGTAGGTAGATCACTTATGTGTTCTATGTATGTTTATGTGGTATTTCCCATGATTTGTCTTCACTTGGGGGCATCTCATAGTGGAAACGTAATCAGTGGAGTTGTTTATGTTTCTGTTAAAGTCATTTCTCATGTTAAAGTGTTAGCAATGACTTTAACGTGGGGGCATAGGCTCTCCTCACTTTTTTCACACACGCACTTCCAAAATATTTTCAAACTTAAAACTTTACTTTTTTCCCTTTATGGATTAGAGACTAATCCTTAAAGCGTGGATTTTTACCTTATAGGATCTCTTGATCCCTCTAGTTTCAATTTACAAAGTTTTGATCCCTTAAGTTCAGAAGGTGTCCTTAAGACTGGATCTCTCTAGTTTTGGCTTTGCTCTTTTGGAATAAAATATTCCTGAGGGTGAATCCTTGATGGATTGACTAGTGAGTAGCCACATTCACTAGGCGATTCAACTCCATCTTTCCAATTTCACTTTTTCCTTGTGTAATTCACAATGGGACATAAGTTCTCATTGGGCGAGGTAATCACACCCTCTCTCTCTTTTTCTTTGACTGGTGATGTCTCTCTTATTGTAATCTTGGGGTTGACAAAGACTTGAGTCCCTAGGGGCTTGAGGATTTCTTTGTCCCTTTCATTTCAATAAAATTGTCTTTTCTTTGTGATATCCTTTACCAAGCGTTTGCATCGAGTCCATACTCTTGCTAAAGTGGGGGCTAAATGTATGATCGGAAAATGGAAGCACTTCCATTTAGGACTAGTTTATCCCTTCGAGTAAGTGGTTTGGGGCCATGTAAAATGCCTTGAATGGGTCTTTGACTTGAATCTGGTTTTTCCCCTGTCCTGCCCTATTTTCCACTTCTCTCCTACCTGTTTCTAGTATCATGCTCTGAGATTTTAAGGTTCTTGACCTCAAGGTCAAGGTCAACCTCAACCCTGACCTAGGTCAGGGTCGACCTCGACCCTGACCCAGGGTCTAAATTTCAAATTTCAAATATTTCCAGATGTCGGGGTTTGGAAATAATTATTTTCCACTTCCGAGTCGGCTATTTCGGGATCCGAAGTGGCGACTCTTAAAAAAAGATATTTAATATAGGTCCACTTCTAGGGGTATGAGCCTAATTGGAATTTAATTCTCATATGTCGGCCTCTCTAGAAGTTTGTTCCTTAGAGTAGTATACAAGGAAGCCTTCTCCTCTCATTTTCTAGGATCTACACATAATCTATCGAAGCGATCATCTACTTTCAAGAATTCAAGCATTCAAGATTCAATTCATCAAGGAGATCCATTAGTAGCCATTGAAGGATTCAAGCTTCTTCCTATTCCAAGATCCATTCAAGATTGGTGTCACTAATACATTTGGTACCAAATTGCAACGGCAGTGTCGTTGCAGTTTTTCCGTCACAACCTTGTCATTGTCGCAATTGCGACGGTCTACCGTCGCAATTGCAACGACGACAAAGTTGTGACGGAAAAACTGCAATGGCACTGCCGTTGCAATTTGGTACCAAATGTATTAGTGTGTTGAAGATCTAAAGGCAATTGATTTGAGACATCCTATATCCTAAAATTCTACATCCATACTTGTGGATTCAAGGATTCGAATCCTCCACAAGGGTTTCAACATAAGCAAGGTGAATTGTTCTATTTACTTTTTTTTATTACTGTAATTTCAATTATATTTCAAGGTTAATTCCAAAACCGGGGTTTGACCAAGGCAAACCCCCCATCCAAACAAAAAAAAAAACTTTCTTTCTTGCAGGTACAGGTATGAAACAATGAATTACAGAGAAGATTCAGATACCCTTTTCAGCAAACTTTTGAGATCCATGAACAGATTTTTCATCGAAGTAGTGTAGGTCAAGGTCGACATAAAGGGGTACAATTGTGCCCCCATATTTGGGTAAAGGTCGATCTTGCTCAGAAAAGAAAATAATTTTTTTGTTTTCTCTGTCTCTGTGTTTCCAGGCCAGGGCAAGTTGCAGAATTTCCAGAAACTCGGTATAAACGCCAGAAAACAACAATTTCCAAATCTGCTATTCTTTGAGGTTAGTATTCGTCTTCAATTCATTTCAATTAAGATTTTAATCATTTTAGATCTATTACACACTCTCCTCCAAAACGGAATGTAACATTTTCCTCTTCTTCTTATTTATAATCGTTTGATTCATTTATGCATTGACCATTTTCTTGTGGTTAATCAATTTGGATCTTTCCTTTGTGAATTTGGGGCTAAGAGGAGAATCTTACCTTCCCCAACTTTTCATATGTAAAGGATATTATTTAGATGTGCAAGTCTCTTGTACCCATTTCATCCTAAATATTTACCTCTTTACAGCAGCAACTATCAATTGTACACAAATTGCATCGATGAAGCATATCTTAGAAGGTATCAAAGAGAAGGTAACTGAAAATGTGAGTATCTGCTATGATAATACAAGTGCAATCAATATTTTGAAGAATCCAGTAATGTATTCCAAGACTAAACATATTGCAATCAAGTATCATTTCTTAGGAGAGGAAGTGCATGAAAAGGTAGTCAAGTTGGAATATGTGCCAACCAAGGAGCAGCTAGTAGATATATTCACTAAACTATTACCTAAATATACTTTTGAGTATTTGAAAGGTAAGTCAGGGGTTATCTCCCTACCTGAATGACGCTAAGATGTTGTTGTAAGCATCAATCTCGTGGACTCATTGAATATCTCTCACAATTGGATTAATGTTAAAGGGAACTACTCCTTAGGGGGAGGAGTAGTTGACCTATGTGGCACCTTTGGCATTGTTGTCAAAGGGGGAGAAGAACCAAAAATAGGTATTGGGAAGAAGATCACCATAAGACTTTGAAGGAGAAGAACCAGATGAAGACATAGGGGGCAAAGACCAAGAAGATCAAGACAAGAAGTTTTGTGCATCAGCTAAGGAGGAGAAATTGTTATCATATCAATGTGGTGTTGCCATCAATGCCAAAGGGGGAGATTGTTGGCATAACTAATATAGATCTTGATTGAGTTTTCATTGGTACAGTTTTGATGACAGGAAGATCAGTTATTGTGTTGTCATAGATGTCAACTTGGTGTTGTATTTGTTGACAGTGTTCCTAATGTGTTGCTAAGTATTTGTGCAGATGAATTATGTGTTGAAGTAGGAATTGGAGTGATTGATTGTTGTTGGAGACTCAAGGATGTCTCTTGATGAATTATGTATGATCGTGTATGCTGGAAACAAAAATGGAGCAAGTTATGATCAATTAAAGAGAAACAGGGCAGACAAAAGAACAGACAATGAATTATTTGATTATTCTATCAAATCAATATGGATCCAAGTGTTGTGGTCATGATATGATTATCTTGACTAGGATATGTTATTGATATTATGATCGCTAGAGGATTGGAGTATTGCAAGGCGTCGTTTCATTTCATAGAAGATCATTCTAAGAAAGATAGCAAAATGATTAAACAGGTTTGGGCACTTGCTGTTAGATTGGTGAGCAGTGATGATGCGATTGGTTGCAGTGGATGTTTTCATGATACATGTGTCAAGGTGATGTGGCATAACAGATTTGTAATGTTGATTTTCTATTTCATTGTTTGAAGTGATCAAATCTATAAAGTTTTGATGGTTCTTGTTTTAAATCAATGTGCGATGAATCTTGTGGTCGGCCTGAATTTGTAATCAAATATTCTAGATTGACAATACATTTTAGGGTTCAAAGATTGAGTGGGAATGATTGTAATGAATGAAATTCAAATGTAATATGTTTTGTAAGTTGACTGATACCCTAATGAACATGTAATGTATTTATATACAAATCGATGAATTATGCAAGTGTAGATCATAGATGTGAAGGTGTGGTCGAGTGAAGAGTGAAGATTGTCTACAAGAAGCAGAAGTGTTGTGCTTAATTGGTTCTAAAAAAGTAGAGGAGTGCTACAAAAAAACATTGTACTTGTTGAATTATAATAGGTTCTGCAAGAAAATCCCTTGACCGGGTAGATCCTAACAGGTCTTGATCAGTAATTCCTTTAACCAAGTGGCTCTTTAATTATGGTTTAAATCCTTTAACAAGATTACTCCTAATAGGGCTAGAGGCAAATTCCATAACCGGGTGACTCACAACAGGGTCTGCTCCTAACATGGCATCATTGTAAACTCCTAACAGGGCTAGGCCTTTAACATGGCGCATTTCAGAAGAGTGCAAGTACTTGTGGGTCCTAATTCTCATCATGGTTTTTCTCTCTAACCAAGGGTTTCCACGAGAAAAATATTGGTCTCACTTTGTTGCATGTTTGGATGTTTATTTGGTCACTTTGTTTATTGTTGTATAAGGTTTAAAGTTGATGAATGTTGTTAATGTGTTGAATGAATTGTGAAAAGTTCTAATCTGATAGATTATTGATTTACCCCACTCTCAGTAATCCTTTACCTTATAGTATTAACACCTTATTCATCACAAATCCCTAAGGATATTATACTTTCCTTAGGACTGATCCATCTCATAAATCCCTAAAGAGACTATGCTTTTGTTACAACTAATTCCTCTCATAGATCCCCAAGGATACTATGCTTTTCTTAGGACTGGTCCCTCTCATGGATTCTAGGGGAGTGTTATTTCCATAAGACTAATGCCCCCTTTTTTTCAAATTCCCTAAGGAGACAATGCTTTCCATAAGATAAGACGCCTCGTGTGCAAATTATTTTTCAAGATAGAGTTGACTAGCATAACACAACTTTATAGACCATAAATTCCACCTTCATATCAATCTCTCTCTTAGGATGATTGGAACTAGCATAGTATAGTTTTGTAGCCTTTCTACTCTTTCCTCTTCTCTTCCCATGGATCACCTAGCATAACACAACTTTCTAGACTATTGTGTTCATGTTCTCTCTCTTTCTCTCCATGATCTCATAGCCTTGCTAGGGGGTTAGATCCTAGAGTGTTGTCTTATCCTTGTCATATGCTCTTGCCCTTTCCATGTGACTATTTGTGCCTTTTCGATAGCTTTCTGAATGTGATGCTAGTGGTTGGAACATTTTCTTGATTGATATATCTTCAACTAGTTGATTTGGATTTTTTTTAGTACTAACCCTTTTTGTATCTTTTGCCTTTTATTGTCTTTTTTGTTAGGTCCCCTTGACATGGTTGTTTGAGTTAAGATCCTTTATTTGGGGGGCTTGTGTCCTTAAACTTAGTGATGTCTTATCACTTTGTAGTTTTTCCCATGATCTCTCTCTCTCTCTCTCTCTCTCTCTCTCTCTCTCTACCATGAGCATGAGGTGACCTCATACTCCCACTAAAGTAGGGGCTAAATGTATTATCTTAAATTATAAGCGCCTATAATTAGATGCTCAATTAGGCCCCATTTAGCATGTATGAGCTCCTGCATTGATTTATGCTAATTCAGTCCCACAGTGCCTACATTTTTGGTTCTCTCCACATTCCTAACTCCCCAAAAAAAATTCATCACCTTTTGGAGGAAAGAGGTCATCCAGGACGACCTCTTCCCTGGTTTTTCCCCAAAATTCAAATCGTGGGCCTATCTCAATGGTTAAGCGAGATTTTCATATTCCAAACAACCTCCTTCGAGTTTTGAGCCCTGAAATGTTGCGAGAGGTATAAATGAAACCTGTCTCTCCTCATTTGGATATACACAATCAAGATTTCAAGAGCTCTCCTACAATTTTGCATCTCAAGAATTCTCAAGCAATATCTCAAGCATTCCTAACACATTTTCAAGACAATCTTCTCCATGAATCAATCTTCTTTCCCTCATTGAAGGCCAAGAAAAGGATCCTACCATCAAGGAAGATCATAGAACAAGCATTCTTCTATGGGCATTCAAGCATCCACATTCATTCAAGCATTCAAGTCTTCAATTCTTCGAGTCATTCCTCTCTCCCTCTCCATCAAACATTTTGGAAAAATACATCCATTACACATGGTTTTGTCTTTCATGATTTCCTTTTGGACTTTTGTCTGAAGTCAAATCTATTGCATCAACTTACTTAGTCATATTCAAGGAAGCATTTGCATTGCCATATAATACCCTTCATTTTTCACATCTAGCCTCTATTATACGACAACACACTTTCATTTATTTTATTTCAAGGTTGATTCCAAAACGGGGTTTGACTAAGGCAAACCCCTCTCTACAAGATAATTTCCTCTTTTTTTGCGTGCATGTACAAGTGGCATTCACATCGTTTCGAATCTAGGAAGATTAGGACTTCAAAAATAGTCTTCAACTAAGTTCAATCAAAAGTGTAGGGAATAGGTCGGCCCAAGCGACCTCTTCCCAAGATCAGATCAGTCCAAGCGACCTCCTCCCCCCAAAACTACATCAAACTAAAATCACAAGTTAGTTCCATCTTCTAGTTGCTATTTTCAGTGTGTATACAGAGATGTCTATTTACTGTCAAACTGTGTGCACAAAAATTCAATCATTTCCTCCATTTCATCTTAGTTCTCATCTCCCTATCATTTTTCCATATTAGTGAAAGAATCTTGATACACATTCAACGCTTGGACCCTTCTAAGCCTATTGGGTTATCTCTCCTTCCTAATGTACAGTAGGAAATAGGATTAATTCCCCCCCCCCTGCCGCATCCACATCTTTTTTCTTATTGTACACCAACAACTCACAATTGGAACCAAAGATGATCATCTTGTGATACGTATAAGGAAGTTCGATTACGGAACAACTTCATACACTAACCTTGAGGGGAAATTCTCGTAAAAACTTTCTTAGATCTTTACAACAGTTAAAAAAGCGTAACAAAAATAACAAAATAACACGCATACCACAACACAACTATTTACGTGGAGAAACCCTTTCACAAGAAAAACCACTCTCCAAAAGTTGCCCAATATATTATTCAGAAATCAATAACATATCACAGTACACTTGCAGAGAAAGCTTCTCTCAAGTGCATCACCAACCAGAGATCCAAAGGTAGTCGAATATCTATAAGACTCTTACACACCCATCATACAATACATGAAACCGTCAAGGTATTACAAAACCATGAGCCAAAAACCACTTATAAAGCGATGCCCATCTTATCTCCACTCAAAGATGCTCTATGATGTGTCAATACACACACCAACATGTGTAACTCATTTTTATAGCTCATTTACTTGTTCAACACATTTCTACATTTCCTATTTGAGGATACCCAACTTCCAGATGCCATAACTTTTCAATTGGATGTCTAATTGACAAGCCATTTAAAGCGTCAGAAAGCTCAAAATGTACTCTATCGCCTAGAAAATCGCTACACTAGTTACCCACATTTTCAGGTCATTTTGGAGCTTCTAAAGTCTTCAGATTTTAATTTATAAATTTTTTTTAGGATTTCCAAAAATATAAACTTTAATATCCATAAACTAGGCATAATATTGCAACAAAAAATTACCGGCATTCTTATCTAGCCCGTCTAAACCTTCATGGAAAGAATAGGAAAAAATCTTGCTCAAATAAAAACTTACTAAATATAGTAACTACACGCAAATGCAAAGTTGAGACACATTTTCTTAATACCCTTCTCCAAAAGAAGTTGTAGGTTTGGATGTTACAAGCTTAGATACTACAACACCCAATGCAACAATTCTAAAATTTGTAACTCTAGATATTACATATTTTGATGTATTGTCAAATGGTTACATTAAGTGTAGGTGCTAGCATCAGAGTGGAACAAAGTTCCAATACAAACTCCCTTAGCAAGCACCATAGCTCCAAGAACCGTCCTATACTCATCCTTGTCAAAGACTACCCACAAATTCACATCATTCATTTTCCTTACTGATAATAGGATACTTGTCAAATCAAGAATGTACAAAAAAAATAATGGGACACTTAACCCTCCCATCTCCAATTCTAATCTCGAGTCTACGACATACAATAATACTAAGGAATGTATTGTCACCCAAAGATACATATTGTCAAACAAGAGCTCCAAGTTACCAAATTATGACAGTCCCATGAAGATCCACAATCACAAGCTCCTAACGCCCAACATAGATCACATTAACAATATCCATGTCTTCCACTATTATGGATCTGTAAAATAATGTTAACTTACAAAATATTCATTGTAACCGCACAAACCTCCAACAACTTTTGATTCCTTCTAACAGATTCCAAACATTTTCATCATTAATGTTTTTTTAATTTAGAAAATCATTGCCCATAGAGAGTCGCACAATTTGAAGTTAAAAGTAAATCATCAATGTATCCTTGCATATGTAGGAAGTGTTGCAACAATCATGTTACTAATGTTTTCCTAAAAGACTTGAGTTTGATTCATCATTGATTTTCTTATTGTCTTTCTTCTTATAGTCTTCTTAACCTTGGGTTTTCTAGAGACTTAGGTTTCCCCTTAGATTTGGAAATTCTATCATTTTTCGTCATTGCCCTCTTCCCATTACTCTTGAAAACTAATGCATATTTGATGGAATCCAAAGCTTTCCATCTTAAAATCTCCAAGAGTGATGAACATATCACCTCCTCAAGTTTAAGCTTTATGTTGGTACTATTGATTGTCAAAATGAAGTTATCTAAGAATATATGAAAGAACAAAGCAATGTAATACACTAATCTTCATCATCTATTTCCACTCTTGTAGATTATAATTGGCTCACAGTGATGTTAAAAATGACTAGATATGTTGTAATAGTCCTTATTACTCATTCTCAAAGAATACAACTTAAAAACTTAGAAAAATCTTATTTACGGGGGACTTTACATAATAGAGATTCTCCTACTTCTTCAAAAGGCTCTGACCTTCCCTTAAACATTAAACAACACTAAAAATTCCAAAAAAAACACAATTAAGCTTCTGTCTTTCTAATCCAACATGCCCATTCTCTACCTTCCTAATGAAAGTTTATTCTCAAATATTGCAACCAACAAATCCTTGTCCATGAGCATGTCCTCCATTTTAAGTTTCCATTGCTCACAATTTATCATTAAATTTGTTATTCTCCCCCAATCACGTGCTTACCATCTTTTCCTTAAAATAAGATTACCCATATGCAAAGCCCCACTCAAACCAATAATTGTTTGTGATGTGTCAATAACCCAATAACAATTATAATTATCTCTTCCTAACTTCACTTAGGAAATCGGGCACTCCACTTTGGACATATTCCTCTTTGAAAAATGTTGCCATGCATCATAAATTGATCTAAAGTTTTTCATATTTTTTATTCTAATTTGCAACTCCCTCTTATATGTTCTTATACATCATAGATCTCTTATGCAATTGACATTGTCAAATGCAATTGAAAATTTTACGTGACATAGATACTCTTAAATAACATCATATTAAATTTACCGAGTGGCACAAAATCTGAATACTCAAAATTCATAATTCCAACATACATATTGGAGTTATTCATCTTATTAAAATTTTAGAATTTGTATGGTTTACACTTTGAAGATTGTTACAAATTATATTATTCAATTCATGCAAGTTATATTATTCAATTCACAAATTTTCAAAAGTGGTTTCTTGTGTGTTTTTAGAATTTGTATGGTTTACACTTTGACGATGGTTACAGATTATGGATCTATTCATGCAAGTTATATTATTCAATTCACAAATTTTCAAAAGTTGTTTCTTGTGTGTTATAAAGTAAGAATATAAATTCATCTAGAAGTATCATGCATTCTAAAGTACAAAACTAATCATAATTCAATATTACAATTGTATTTTAGTAAATAATAACAAAATAAGGACACATTATGTTGAAGAACTAGAAAACGCAACTAAACATTAAAAAAAATTATTTAAAAATCAAATAATATCAAGGCTTAGATGATTCAAGCCAATAAAAGAAGAAATATAGCATATTGTCTTCAATTGTTCATTACACATAATTAAGGGATAAAATGTCACTCCCTATTGCTCCAAGAAACCTTAAGGGGTCTACTATTTTTTAATCATTGTGGGAAATAGGTGTAAGGTACAATAGTGTCATGGAGGTCTTATTGTCAAACATGTCCCGAGAAGGAGCGGATTGCTACATTTTAGCTAACAAAATCCCTATTTTGCAAAAAGACGATAAATCTTAAGAAATCTTAAAGAGTGCTTTGTGCTTCAGGCATCAAGGCAATTCTTGTTTGTGGCCTAAGGCTATATGTAGACAAGGATGTGAATACCCTACAATCTATTTTGCAATAAAATGCAGCCTACCAATATTGAGAAGGATATAGCTGGGTGGTGATGGATGGAACAAGTGCATTCATAATCCCCTACTATAATGAGGGAAAAAAAATCTCATTGATCATGTCAGGCGCGAATGTGAAAGATGAAGAGGCCCATTATTCTAAAAGCTAGGCTTGATTTGTAATCAACGCCTTTGGCCCAATTTAGCAAATCTCTATACTTGGATCTGAAAGGTATGGAAACCTCTACTTCATGAAGATTTAGTTTCATATCTCTATGCATACGTGCTTTTTAATCGTGGCATATGGCTCAAATGAAGATCGTGGCATTATCCTTGAATCTGGGTCGTGGTACTAGAGAAAGGCAACAATATTTATAAAATATTTTCAAGATTTTTCCCATCTTTTTCATTTCTGTCAATTTGCCTCCCAAATCTTACACTACGCTATAGGCGATCTCATGGGAAAATTCTTGGCCATAAACCTCAAATCAATAGTGCACTCACACACAACCTTTGCAAGAGTTTAGGTTGAGTTGTACCTTGCAAAGACTCAGAGATCCACTTATTTGTTGAATACCAGGTGTGGTCTCAAGCCCTTAACTATGAGTTGGTTGCATTAACTATTGTGGGTTGCCTTTAAATGTAGGATGTGCTACGCAATGCATTGTTCAAGCAAATGGCCTGCAAACAAGATGGCAGCTTCTTGGTGGAAAGGAGCAAAATCACATGTGGTGTTAATGGCCTATGAACTACATGCCTCATCGCTTAGCTTAGCTTAAATGAATGCAACCCTTGTAACAACCTCTACCAATGGTTAAGTAGAATGCCTTGACATCCAAAGCAAATGAGGTCTTTCCCTCCAAAGAGGAGGATCAAAAAGATCATGAAGGCGTTTCTAGACATGACCCTTCCCCAAGAGGCAATGTTTATTCTCTAATTTTGTTTCTTGGTAATTGTAATATGCTCCTCAAAGAAACGAATTATATGAACTGGAAGATTTGGCCTTAAGAAGTCCAAGAATAAGAATTGTTGCAAAATGGTTGTTGGATCTCATACGAAGAATACAGTAGTTCATAGTTAACGAACTTTCCCTGATTGTATGATAGATTTCTCCTACTTTTTTGTTAGCCAAGGTTGGGGCCAAATTTATTTTTTTAAATCAAACAGTTAATGTTTGAATTTTGGTGGAATGGTTATTCTTTACTACCAATGAACTGTTGAAATTGTATTGCCATATATTCAAGGGTGACCGCTACAATAAAACCCTTTCTAATTAATCATTTATAAACTATTCATTGCACATAGGTAGGGTGATGTATGAAAATCTTACCATTAAAAAAATTGTCCATTACACGAGTAGGATGACATGGAAATCTAGCATATTAAAGAATTAAAACAGCAGTATGCAATGCATAATTACTTCAAATCATAAAATCATACCACAGGTATAATGCGATGATAAGGATGCACGCTAAATAAAGTCTGCAAGTATTCATAGAAGCTTACAAAAGAATAACCTGGAGTTAGTACTTATGGTCTCCTGCTACCAGATGCACCCAAACAAAGCAAATTATCAATGAAAATCAAGTACACGTTATGTAGCAGGTTGCAATTTTCAAGTGGTAAAGCGGGAGTATAAATAACATGAGACATCAACACCATTTGCTTTTAAATCACAGCTGCGAACCAAAATTCGACATATTAGCATGAAACATGTTAATGGAATCGTTCATACCTTGTGCTTGATACATTTACCTGCATAAGAATTGTAAGTAGAAATTGTCAAGACTTAGAGTAGTGGTAAAATATGTAATGAGTGAAAGTGGTCTAGAAATAGTAAATAACCAAGCTCGTCATATCATCTTCACCAAGTGGTAGCACCAAAATCTAACAGCTGATATTAAAATTTTATACAGAGATTTGAAATCCAGACAAAAATGGACTGGCATACTACATAAATCCCAGCCTTTAAATGAAATGAGTCATGACTATAGCAGGGCTTCTTGACTTTATTGCATTTTCTCTAATTAGTTTTAAAGCCTAACATTTACCAGCCAAGATGCCTACCATGCAAAGTTCTAACAAGACATTTACTTAAGAGTGACAAAAATTTTAGATGAAAATGTGATGCACAAAATTTTTCGTACTTAAAAAGCCGATAGAGAAGGGAAAATAACAGCACGGTAACACAATGTCGTGTATTATAATCGCCAAATTCAGTTGGTGGCCTAATAAAATATCATACAAAATGAAGGATGGATGATTCCAAATAAATACTATCTGCTGAATGATGGTCACGTGAGATGACGAAAGTTCAAGGGAAACTTTTCCTGCAGGGAAGGTTAATAATCATCATCATCTTCTACATTTCTTTCCTCCTCATCAGTATAATTATCCACATCTTCTTCATCATCTTCTTCATCTTCAATTTCATCCTCCTTGTGTGAATCTGAGCTTAAAACAACTCGTGCACCCTTTGACTCCTCTAAATCCTTCTTCAAACGCTCCATACTGGCTTTCTTGCATTCCTCCTCCACTTTTTCTTTCTCCGTGCGTCGTTTCTCAAGATCAACCCTGGTAGCAACAAATTCATCATTACCATTTTCCAATCATAATGTAAAAGAGCAAAGAGATAAGGAGGAGCTGGCACAGGAATTTGTTATAAGTTACCTGTAGTTTTCCATGTACTCATTAGCACTTGATTCAACTGCTACAAAGAAATCATCCATCCCAGCACCTGTCACTGCTGACACCCCAACACTTCGTAGATTTTGATAAAATTCGTCCAGTACAAGACATAAGCTTCTACTGAGGGTAGAAGTGTATGATCTGTCATTCTCTATTGCTGCCTGAAATGCCTCAAAATCCTCCATCCACTGATTTACCATGTAAGCCACTCAATCAGAAAATGTCAATCATATTCTCATAAACAACTAAATTAAGTATTAACATATATAGTTCCTCTTTTCAGAGTTGCAAGTATAAAATAGTCTGCATTTTCATTAACACCCTTCAATTAGTTTCCTCTCATCATTCTGAAATTCACGTCTTCCAAATACAAAGAAAAATGTCATAGCTTAAGGAAGCTCTTAATATTATTTATTTGAAAGGTTGCCAAGAAATTGTTGATAGCCCAAAATTCTTGCAGAACATTTTAATACATTACACTCAGATTTTTTGGCCTTGTTGCTTAAGTTCCATAAACTGTGGGAAGCAGTGTTACCCCAAGTTTCCGGGACGGGGACGGGGACGGCAGGGGACGGGGGGGCGGGTTTCCGGGATGGCAAATTTTTTTGCCAAGTTTGGGGACGGCAGGGGACGGCAAAGGGGACGGCTATATAAATATAGGGAAATTTTAAAAATATAGGGAACATTCATCTGAAAGCATGGATAA
>MU225627.1:1956255-1978356 GCA_018584345.1 Thuja plicata | reverse complement strand
AGCATGCCATTTAAACATCATACTCATAGAACCTTAACATACAACATTTCAATATTCAAACTCAATACTCAATATGCATTCATAATTCGGAATACATTGTCAATATGCATGTAATATTAAAATAAAAGCATACAAAAATTGAAATGCACCCAAGAACATAATTCGCCATTCGGAGTTCATTGTCAATAGCAACAAGAACAATAACCCACCTTCCAAATTGAAGCACACAACTATCATTTAAGTTTGATATAAATTATTGGTGTACACATTATAGGCATAGCGTTACAATTGCTATGGAAGATAATGCTTGGAAGGAGGGGCCCACTCCAAAATTAAAAAAGAAAGATGTGTTTTATAAAGTGCTGATGCAGCCTATATCCTATTGGGGACTTCCAAGGCGTCCCCAGCCGTCCCCACCCAATTTTGGGCGAAGTCCCCGAGTTTCCGGGACGTCCCTTGTCTTTTTTTGAAAATTGGGGACGGGGTGGGGACGTCCCCTAGCTGCCCCCCCGTCCCGCAAAACGTCCCCATTCCGGAAACGGGGGGTTTTTGGCTGGGGACGCGTCCCCGGGTAACCCTGGTGGGAAGGGCTGTGGTGGCATTCTTCCCTTTGAATGTGAACTAATACAGAAAGACCTTTTACACATCCATACAAAACATAGTCAAATATCAGACACTGCGTGACAATAAACCTGCGGAACGTTTTAAGCTCTGGGTGATGTTTCGAATTATATTTTAGATTAAACTTCGGCGGTATACTAAATTTGCTGAACTATTTTGCTTAAGTTGCACTGATGTTTTCGACATATTAGATGTTAAATGGCCCTTGATATTAACATTTTAAATACATCAAAACTATCAAAAACAGGATTGATAGTAGAATATTTGACTAAAAACATTCAGGAAGCCGGTGAAAACATTCCCGTATAATTCAAATTTCCCCTTGATACAGAGCCAAAGAGAACAAGCTCAAGACATAAATCGGGTACAAGAAGATAGCTTTCAGATGCAAAATATGCCATGTGTATGATTAGTTTGCAGGATTGAATCAAATGAAACCAAAACGTGGTCAGATATTATCACAAAAGATAGCCATTCCAAATTTAGAGGTCAACTACCAAGGCTTGAAGAAAAATAAGATACAGAAAACCAGCTTGGTTTTGAAAGGCTGGTAGGAGTCTAAATAAACCCGATGGAAAAAATAAAGAGCCTATTCCAGAAGTGGACAATAATTGCCAAAAAGAATGAAGGCGCCAAAAAATTTCAAAACCTTCTCTGGAGCTGTTTGAGCATTACAAGGACAATAAAGTTGTAAATCAGTAAAACCAAGGACCTTTAAGAACAAAAAGCAATATTTGAAGCTTCATGAGGAAAAAGAGAATCCATTGGTTTGACTCAGCAAAGCATCCTCATCAACAAAGAAAATAGTACCCTAAGCATAAATAGATCACATTATATATGCATATGGTCAAGCTAAATTAGGAAAAGTGTATATGGTCAAACTAAATTAGGAAAAGGATAATGATGACACAGCACAGGAACCAGGTTTGAAAAATTCTCTGTCCAGAATTATAGGACTTGCAAAATTCAGACCAAGTCAGACAAATCCAACTGATCCAAAAAATCCAGATCTGGTTGCATTCGGTAACTATTTGGCATAGAATCATGGCTAAATCCTCAAAAATGCAAAGAAAGGGTGGAGAGATTATATCCCTCAAAGGATTTATCGAACAAATTGAAAATACAAAGAAAGCACCACTACAGGGGATCATCCATGTAAAGGGAAACCTAAAGAGGTAAAAAGGCTTCATACAGAAGCACAGGAACACTTGATGCAGGTGGCCAACTTCAACGAACGGAAATAATAAAATGAAGGTGGATGACCCTCCCAAAAACAAATGAAGTTATCCTGGGATGTCAGGAGCATGAACCTCCAAAACCCCAAACAATAAAGGTTGTTTAAAAGACAACCTCAGTTTTGACAGCTGTACACAATTTTCATTCAAGAAACCTAGCTTGTTACCTTGGATATGAAGAATTTAGGAGCGGCCACCTGGAATAACAAGGATTGTGTAGCCATTGATTTAGTCAACCAATCTGAAGGACCAGCTACCATTGGGAATCTCCATCATCTCCGTTACTTATCATCATGCACAAATAAATATAGGATGTGCTGCAGAATAAAATTCTCCCAAAACATGAACTCTATTTTCATGAACATCAATTGCCCAAACAAGCCCATTCCTTAATAGGCCGTGCTGGGAGAACATTCTTCTTTTCTAACTTCATTCAGACAGAAAACATGGATTTAGAAGAAAGGACTAGCCGTTTGCAATACTCTTCAAGGAGAACAGGGTTCTCTTCCAAGGAGTTTCAATCACTTTCGTGGTTTTATCATCAAATCTCTTAAGTGAGATGTAGAAAAGAAAAGTTTAAAATCCTCTTAAAACATGAGGAGACCAGGATTGTACATAGGTTCCTAGCCCCCTCGTGGCATGACCATGACTAGTTGCCGCATTCCAGGATCATAAAGGTCTCAGACTCTGATAATGCTCACATTCTGCCTTCCATAAAGAAGGATAAGGACCGTAGTGCAAGCCCATCGAAGATCAAGATGATGTGGACCCAAGAGAAGGTTCTCTAGAAACAAAAGGAGATTAGTTGAGTGAGCTGATTTAAACCAAGAGCTCCAAAATTGTCATATCAACTCCAAGCTCAAGTGTATGAGATGTATTCTACAGGACAGGAACAAACAAAAATTCAATAACATCCTGCAGAATCAGAATTTGTATCGTTATCCATGAGAAAACTCCAAGTAATAGCCTTGATGAGAGCTCCCTTCAAACTACCTTAGCAGAGCTCCAATATTTATACTGTTGAGAGGAAAGTAACTAGAAACAGAAATCAATTGACATTTGGTTTAAGGATGGGGATAGAAACACTTCTCTCACCAACCAACTGTTACAAGAAGGCAAGCCAGCCAAATATCATTGTTAAGGGAGCTATAAGGGTTGTAGCTAATAGCTATCAATATTTTTCAATGTTTGCTAGAATGTAAATGGCTAGTGAAGATCACAAGCACAGGACTCCAGCTTGGTAATATTCCTCAACTGGTTACAAAAGCTGTTAACAAGTCCTTGGATGGCCCCTAATACAGAAGGGAAGATCAGGGTGAAAGGATCAAGCACTGACTCTGACTGCCAAGTTTCAGCCAGGCTTTTGAGATATCAAGAATTTGGTCCACCTAAGGAGCTGCTGTTGGCCCTCAAGACCCATCTCTCCAACTTCAAATACCTAATCTCCAAGGTCCAGAGACACTCAGGTGGAATAGGAAGGAAGACAACTGTTTGATCATCATGAAAAACTTGAAAGTTGTCAGAATTCCTTCTCAAAATCTATTTTTCCATATGCCAACATTTGGGTAGAGGTAAATTTCCCTAAGGCGAATACTTTCCTATGGCTGGCAGCTAATAAGAGAATTCTGGCTAAGACACATATTCTGTGGGATTCTGTATTTCCATCCACCTACATCATGTGCTAACTGGAGAACAAAAATGCCAACTACCTTTTTCTTTTTTGTGGTTTCGGGTTGTGCGTTTGGATCTGGTTACTGCAAAAATTTGTCAAAAAATGAATGTCTCCTAGGTTTGTTCCCAATACCTCACCTACTTCATGCAGTCATGGCATTACTCAAGTTAGTAGTTAAGGCAATGTGAATTGTTGCTTTAGCATTGATCTCATGGTTTAGATGAAATGATCCTAAGAAATAGAATTTGAAGGATTAGGAAGTATACCTAGAGCGTTTCCTTGCCAAGCTGGAAGCCATGTCTTTTGTGGTGTCAACAAATAAAAATGGAAGCTAACCCTAGCTGCTGCTGATAAGAACATCATCAACCAATACATCCTCATCCACCGCCCTTCCTCTGCTGATGAGGTTAGAACAAAAAGATCAATTAGAGTAGAAATTATTTGTGCAGAGACATAGAAGAATAAGTTAAGATGTTAAATAACAGGCTTTTTTGTGGATCAAGAAGAGAGGAAACTATGGGCTTGTACTGATAGTATCCCATGTGGAGCTAACAACAAAGCAGAAGCTATTATCCTAGCCAACTGGACCAAACTGGTCTTTAGTAAAAATTTCAATGTACTCCTTGATCATACTTAGAGGAATGTGTTCAAAAGAAACCTTTGCTGGGGATTACAAATTATCTTGGAAGAGACTATCTTCTTCCTTCTGATACTTTAAGAATGTCAGATTCAATCACTAATACGGCATGGTTACCTTCTTGCTGGCCCGGGAATAGTCTAAGCCCTCAACAAGGACTTGAAGAGTCGAGATGATGAGGAAATATAGAATGTGGTTAATACTTAATACCCTTGTGCGCAAGGACTCTCCTCCAAAAAGAGTTGAGCACAGTTTCGCATACATGTGGGATGACAGATACACACCACATCAATTACATTATCATTATTTGTTATAAATCATTTGAAAGCAACTTCCCATGTAAATCTCAAATCAATCATTCGGTCTCATAAAGGCAAATTGCCTCAAATTTGGGTATGGAATGTCTCAGTGATTATCTTCCAACTCCATCAGTAAGAGACAATGTGATGGAATAGAACAATGGCCAGTCATTGATCTTTACAAATGACAACATGAGACCAAATAGCTATTTGACTAAGTGAAAAGATTTTCTACCTCTATTTGCTTCATCTATACTACGGAGTCTTCCTAGTGCTTCTCTGATTGTTCTATGGGCTCTTGTGGCAAAACCAGTCAAGAAAGTTGTGGAAATAGGTCTGTTATTAATGAAGCGAAGGGTGACATCATGACTTTAGAGCTGTCATATGACTAGAAGCCGGGAAAGAGGCAGGGATTTAGGAAGGGCCCCGAAGATATTGTAAGAGATGTGACTAAAAAAGAAATTGAGTTTGTCACCAATACATCCTATTTTCAGCCAATGGTACTTTGGATGCCAAGCATAGCATAGATTTTTGTGGTATAAAATTTCTATTGATCAAAATCCAGGCAGATGCTCTTAAGAGCAGTTCCATCAAGGCTCGTACAGCAAAACAAAAAGGAAGTAGAAAAAAACCACAGATCCAAAGAACGAGGTCCTGTTTGAGAAGTGGGTTAAGAAGTTATCACTAAGAGTGAAGGTTTAACACTGACAAGGATGGAAAATGTGATTCCCCAACAGACTCATCCAAAGGCCGTCTTAAATTCTGATGGCATTGTTCCTCCCCTGTTGTAGATTAGGGAACAAAAGCTAGGCCTAAGAAAGATGTTATTGAAATAGAGGTGAGGAGGAAAATAAGTATTAAATCCTTGTTGGCGAGAGCTCATTATCTGTTTGTTGTTGACGATTGGGAAACAATAAATTGTGCCACACTCCTGGGTCCCTCGAATCTTATGCACCACAAACTAAAGAAAGCCTTTGCATGCATTGTTGAGGCCTCTCTCAACAATGGAAATAATAGTATACTGTAAGTCAATATTTTGATTGTTGATGGCAGAAATAGATTTGTTTTCTTTAGATAATTTATCAGTTGTCTTAATGGTGAGCTTCAGAATGTTTTCTAATAATGCTTCGTTTTTTTCAACTTCTTCAACAATGTTGGCTGCTCTTCAAGGTCTTTAGTTTGTATGATGTTAAACACAACTAGTATGTTCATATCCCAAGATTTTAGTTTTTTGAATTTTATTGTTACAGATGATGGGATGTATTTACATGTCTTATTTTAATCTTTGGAATGGGTGAGGACTTGAAACAAACCCATCAATTCACCTATCTCAAATAGTAACTTGTAGACTGAGAAAGAAAGATATTTGAAAGATGATTATTTATTCCCCTACCAAAGATCTAAAATCCAACAAAACGGATTTGCTAGGAGTGCTTTGCTAAAGGGGGCTTTATGGAAAGCCTCAAAACAAAGGTTAACTTCATCAAAACCCTTGTTCTGGTAAACACCAGAAGCATGTTCTGGACGAACACACAGATCTAAATGTGTCCAATTTTCCAAAAAATAAAAAACCCTAACTAAACTACCCCCAAACCCCTAGAACAAGAACATGACACATTTTCATCCCTATCTTACTACTGTTGTTGTAAGTCTGCAAATTCCTCAAGCTCAGCATTACTGCTGGAACTATCTAAAGGCTCTCTACACCTGCTCTAATTGCCAAGGATATTAACAATTGTGAATCCTTTTGCTTATTTATGACCTAGGTGTGGCGTTGGACCTTTTATGCACAGTGGGTATCGCATTTACTTTTGGTTATATTAATTTTTTGTATGGATGTTTCCACACTGCTTCTTATCCACAGTTCCTGGAAAAACAAAGTTCCTCATACTCAAGCCCATAGTTTGCAGACACAAACTCAGAAAATATTCAGCATGCCCAATATTTTCGACTCCAAAATCTTGGTAATACTTGTCAAAAACTAGGTAAAAACTCGGCAACTTAAAAAGTTCTCAAAATTTAAATTTCTTAAAAGAGCTTTTTTCTTTTTTGCAAAATTCAAAAACAAAATGTATCAAATTAATAATTGACATCTCTAAAGAGAGAATGTGTGGTTTGTTAGAAAAAAATCATGAGAAAAAATGCATTTTAACAAAAAATTTACACACATTGGCATTTTTACTGCATCTTTTCTATGTTTCTATTTTAAACTTGTAAAAACTCGTGCAGCAAAAAAGACAGAATACTCAGCAACTCAAAGAGTACTCACACAATTTGCGAACTATGCTCATGCCCATATCCAGTTCCAGATACTCGGGATTAAATTGTATTTTCCTCTTAGGACTCAAGCTGCAATGCTTCAAGTGCATTCATCTAAAAAGGGTGGGAGTTATTATTATTAGAATATAATGTTCTTGGAGATCATAACCTTATAGCATTTATATATTGTTCTAAACTAAGGTTATAAAACTTTATCATATGCTTTATAAAGAATATTCCATTTAATAATTACTATTAGTGATCTAATAAATAGCACAGTTTTGAATAGGTCTGACTAATACCCTTTCAAGTATTTTGCCAACCCTTCTCCTATATTTAAGGAGCTCCTCTCTCATTAAGAAGGAATTCAATTTGGATATTTATGTTGAATTCTATCACTGTGCACAGGAGGTATTATCAGATACAGTTTTGTGACGCTTTATGTGGTTTAATAATAGATTATCAATTATTTAGAAATATTAGCTTTGAATGGGTGAGACTACTATCCTTCAATCATTTTGGCTCACCTCTTAGATTTAAGGAGATTATCTATCATTGATAAGGAATTCAATTTGGAGAATTATAGTGATTTATATCACAATGCATATGATTTATCATTGGCCATGTGAGAGTGTGGTGGAGTGATATCCCCAGGTTTTGTCTAGAATTTTATAGACAATTCTTTTAAGTGATTGATAATAGAATGATGCTTTATGGGGATTTTTACCTAAAAGAATTCCCCGTGTATACCATGTATACATTGTGTAATGTGTTGAATACGTGCATCTCATAATTCTTATTTCATTTATTTTATATTTTAAAAGTAATAATTGATAACCTAAGATCCTAATTCTTCAACAGTTATGTACCTTCATGATAATATATTTAAGTTTCATAAACAAAAGAACATGAAAAAAATTATTCAAAGAAACACAGCACTAATTCTTGCTATTCACTAAGATGCTTTTTCTGGTATACAAAACTGCATGCTACAAATCTATATAATGCAATTATTCATGGATGATTAAAACTTGAAAATTTTCTTTTCTGAATATCCTTTCTATGTAAAAATAATCATGTAAATTATTCAAAGAAACACAGCACCAATTCTTGCCATTCACTAAGATGCTTATTCTGGTATACAAAACTTCATGCCACAAAACTATATAATTCAATTATTCATGGATGATTAAAACTTGAAAATTTTCTTTTCTGAATATCCTTTCTATGTAAAAATAATCATGTAATCCCTAGATTAGAAGTACAGAATTACTCTAAGACTGTTAAAGCATCAACAACCACACCGTTGAAATATCTAAATCATTTTAACAAACAAAAGAGCACACAATTGCTTGGTTATTAACTCTGTAAATACGTTTCATGCACATTAAGAGATGTAAAAGACAAACATTAAACACATGGAATAATAATACAAAATGTGCTTTCCATATTTTCCCACATAGAGTAATCAATAATATTACAATCCTATATTGTAATGAGCCTGTCCAGCTCTGACTCAACTCTTCTAAGAAATTCGCTATTCAGGCAGAACTATAATTGGAAATTGATTGTTTGAATTTAAATTCCAAATAAGTATATCTTTAACATGTGCATAAAATCAATCATTTAAACATAGGAGTATAGTCTTTCCTCAAATGCTAAATTTATTATTGTTTCAACAACTCAATACAAAAAAAACCTGTCATTCCATCTCTGCAAATTCCCACGTCTGCTGGTAAAAACGTGGAGGCTGGAAATCTTTATTTCCCACGCGCAAGGATTGAATGGCTCCATAGACAATAGCAATCAGAAGCTTCCCGCGTTTGCAGCACTCACGCAATGACAAGGGAGGGAGATCACGTCTTTGAATGGTGTATATGCGACAGCAGCCACGGTGACATTTTTCTTCCACCAAATAGTCGTCCTCACCATGCACGATTTCTGCCGCTAGCAACCAACTCGCAGCAGCCTGAATCCCACTCGCAACAAATTTGCAAGCCCACGTTTGGCAAACTGACCTCCAGAAAGATTGGTCCAATTCACAGCCAAGAAACTTATTCAATCAAGCGCTAAATTAATTCCACCACTTCATACAATTAAATCGACCTCTTTAGCAGGCCCCAGTTCAAGAGATTCAATTCAGAAATAAATTTGCACCCTCAGTGTGCATAAACCAATGCTTCAGAAATCCTCTCTTAGGTACAGATAAAAAACAGTAGAGAGATCTTCAATTTGCTTTACATCAGCAGCAAATTGCAATACAAAATTCAGTATCAAACCCTTATACCTCAGCAAGGGATTTAATTCTACAAATCAGAACTTCTCCTCAGAGAAACAAACCAAAATAAAATAATAATTCATTTGATGTCCAACTCCAAGAATGAGCCTATATTTATAACACTTCTGTAGCCATAGTTTCCCAAAAGATGCATCAGTTAACCACTCTCTTAAATAACTTCTAAATTATTACAATAATAAAGTATTATTATAATAATGTGGCTTTATTATTAATTAATAACTTATAAGTATTAATTAATAACCATTAATTAATAATTATGAACTCATGCGATAAATCCTGCATTCACTGTTGGTGATGACTGACTAACATAGCCACCCATTGCACTGCCAAAAATGGCAACTGTCAAAAATAGACTTACTATAAATAGTAAGTCCCCAGCCAAGAAACTGCACACTGAATACTGGTCTGAAGCACTGACCACTGTCCATACCGCCCTGCCAAGAATAGAAACTGACCAATTGACTTACTAAAAATAGTAAGTCCAGACTTACTAAAAATAGCAAGTTTGTCAACTGGGACCCTCAAAACCAGGCATCAACTCACGAGGATCGCGATGATGAGCTAACCAAGCCACTGCCAATACCTGCTAAAAATGGGGTCATCACAGTCCGCCCTCCCCAAGATTGCTTGCCCCAAGCAATCCCTAAGCAAAATGTATATCACAATCCACCTGGATCCCAAGGTTGAAACTGTGTAATATCACTGTCGCGCACAACTGGCCCCTGTAGCACCAACACCCGAAAAACTGACATCAAGGACAACATCATCCGAAGACTAACTATAGGTGCCGAAGGAAGAAACAACTCAGCGGAACTCAGCACAACTGAAACACCAATATTGCCAATACCTGAGTCCCTACCACCGAAACCAACCTCTAATAAACTGTCCTGGGTGTATCGATACTGCAAGTGGTCCAACTTGCAACTGCCAATTCCATCTACGAAGGATGGTACTAACCCATCCCACAACGGATGGTATGAAACTGGAGCCCACCCACATCGATGTAAAACCAAATCCTTTGCCTGTGGGTCAACGAAACATGATGAGCATACCCCACGGAAATGTCGATAGAAAGCCCCAATCTCCGTCAATGGCTCATCACTACCAAACTTGGAATCAAGAGATGGCTCCAATCTCTGACTCTGCGTAACTGCAGGCTGGGTAGGATCCTGGGCAACCCTCTCAGCAAACCCAACCATAAAATCCCTGTTGGGAAGCATTGCAGCCAAGGTCTCTACAATATTCCCCACTAAGCGTCGTATAGCGCAAAAGCCTCGAATGAGAGTACCCTCAGATACTCGGTACGAACTCCCCTGCAAGTCTGCACTCTCAAGAAGATACTCCATAAATGTCTCGGTGCAATAAAAATTATACGTGGAAGCATCAACCTGCTCCCCCGCAATCCACAGCTAATCCTCCTGTAAATGTGGCACTGCCAACTGCTACCAGCTGTATGAAATGTTGAAATAGATTCGCTTCCAGCAGAAGGAAGCAAATCACCATGAGAGCTCGTCTCCACTAATGCTCTCACCTCCTCTATACATGCTGCACCCAAATCCTAGACGGATGTGTCTGCCACATCATCACGTCCCTCATCCCCAACCGTAGAAGCCAACTCACCACCAACCACCTCAATGTGCAACTGAACTGGTTCTGGGGCTGGTGTGGACCGGACATGCTCCAACTCTACGGTCACCTCCTCCAAACGTGACTATGACTCCTGTAAAGCCAACTGGGTACACTGCAGTGAGTCCACAGTCACCTCAAGCTCCTAGGTAAGCTCAACCACCTCCTCTTTCCCTAACAATGTCTCATAATAGGTACTACCCCACTCTAGAAGGTAATCCCTGTCAGCAACTAACTGTGTAATTATGCTTCAAGACCCTGATAGCCTCTCGAAGCGCATGAACCTTTGCGAGGGAAAGACTACTATCACCGTGCTCATCTGACATAGGAGCACCCCAACCAGATGCGGCTAACATCTAACGAATCGCATCAAAATGCTCAACAACTAAAGAGATGTCTCTATCACTCACCTTCAGCTAACTAGACACATGATGCCTTTGTAAGCCCTGCCTCCTATGCAAGCTCTCCGTCCCACTGACTGCACTGTGACACTAAACTGACCCAGAACTGCTCACCCCAAGTGTGCTACTGTCCTCGTACACATCTGCAACTGCGATACAACTCATTGATACCACAACCAACACCTCAGAAGAAGCGGAAACCCTAGTAGTATCGCCAATAACAGAGTCCCTGTGAATCCTGATCCTGAGACCCATCCAAGAGCACCTCAGAGTCATCACCCAATATCTGATAAGGAATGTCATCCCCCATGCAGCCTATATCATCATCTAACAAATCATCCCAAGTGTTCATACTCACTGCATCTACACCCCCTAACAGATGCTCAACTGCTATCTCTTGACTCTGTACATCTGAATCAATGTCAGGATGTGAATCAATAACTCCCGAAAATGAGCCAACATCTGCTGACTCAGCTGTAACACCCTGATCATCAATACCACAACAAGGTAGCTCCATGCTCTCGCCTATCCCACCTGAGAGGGGTGCTGCCCCTCGCTCCGGAGCTACACTACTACAGCTGACATATAAATCTCCGATAACAATTCCCTCGAGAGAATCTGGACCATCAGAGGCAACTAATGTATCATCTGTCTCTGCACCAACTGCAGCAACTACTCAGAAAGCCTCAACCTGTTGAAGCTCAGTGTTGCAATCTACCACTGGTACGGACATGTCCACCTGTCTATGTGTGGAGTGTCTATCATCAGATTCATGAGTAGGTGTCGTACTATATACTGGTGGATCTACATCTCGGACACCTGTCGGGAAAAAGTCAAGCCTCCTACCCTGCGATCTCGATGCCGGCCTACTGAAGGCAGAAACCATATACCTCGTTGCCCTATCTACTGTCTCTGGATCCGACAGACTTGTCGTCATCCTCTGTTGATGAAGCCTAAGTCTCTCCATTAATGTATTTATTTTGTCACTATTCCCCGCACTGCTGCGCCGGCTCTCAGAGCTAAGCCGCCTGTATCTATCCATAGCCCAAAAATGCAAGAGTGTTGATCACTCTAAATATAACAGCAGATCTGCATTCATAAATATTTTCCTACCCCACAGGATGGCAGGAAACCACTCTGATACCACTGTAATGAGCCTGTCCAGCTCTGACTCAACTCTTCTAAGAAATTCACTATTCAGGCAGAATTATAATTGGAAATTGATTGTTTGAATTTAAATTCCAAATAAGTATATCTTTAACATGTGCATAAAATCAATCATTTAAACATAGGAGTATAGTCTTTCCTCAAATGCTAAATTTATTATTGTTTCAACAACTCAATACAAAAAAAAATTGTTATTCCATCTCTGCAAATTCCCACGTCTGCTGGTAAAAACGTGGAGGCTGGAAATCTTTATTTCCCACGCGCAAGGATTGAATGGCTCCACAGGCAATAGCAATCAGAAGCTTCCCACGTTTGCAGCACTCACGCGATGTAAAGGAAGGGAGATCACGTCTCTGAATGGTGTATATGCGACAATAGCCACGGTGACGTTTTTCTTCCACCAAATAGTCGTCCTCACCATGCACGATTTATGCCGCTAGCAACCAACTCGCGGCAGCCTGAATCCCACTCGCAACAAATTTGCAAGCCCACGTTTGGCATATCGACCTTCAAAAAGATTGGTCTGATTCACAGCCAAGAAACTTATTCAATCAAGCGCTAAATTAATTCCACCACTTCATACAATTAAATTGACCTCTTCAGCAAGCCCCAGTTCAAGAGATTCAATTCAGAAATAAATCTGCACCCTCAGTGTGCATAAACCAATGCTTCAGAAATCCTCTCTTAGGTACAGATGAAACACAATAGAGAGATCTTCAATTTGCTTTACATCAGCAGCAAATTGCAATACAAAATTCAGTATCAAACCCTTATACCTTAGCAAGGGATTTGATTCTACAAATCAGAACTTCTCCTCAGAGAAACAAACCAAAATAAAATAATAATTCATTCGATGTCCAACTCCAAGAATGAGCCCATATTTATAACACTTCTATAGCCACAGTTTACCAAAAGATGCACAGTTAACCACTCTTAAATAACTTCTAAATTATTACAATAATAAAGATTATTATAATAATGTGGCTTTATTATTAATTAATAACTTATAAGTATTAATTAATAATTATGAACTCATGCGATAAATCCTGCATTCAGTGCTGGTGATGACTGACTAACATAGCCACCCATTGCACTGCCAAAAATAACAACTACCAAAAATAGACTTACTATAAATAGTAAGTTCCCAGCCAAGGAAACTGCACACTGAATACTGGTCTGAAGCACTGACCACTGTTCATACCGCCCTGCCAGGAATAGAAACTGACCAATTGACTTACTAAAAATAGTAAGTCCAAACTTACTAAAAATAGCAATTCTGCCAACTGGGACCCTCAAAACCAGGCATCAACTCATGAGGGTCGCGACGATGAGCTGTCCAAGCCACTGCCAATACCTGCTAAAAATGGGGTCATCACATATATCAAAGTCCTTGAGTGGTATCTTTCTATGGAGGCTCACACAGAATAGCACATTTCGCAATATAGATAATCTCAGATAATTTGCAATACCCAGATGTCTCTTGATGGCAATAACTGAGAAACCTTTTATGAAGGAAAGCAGCTTCACACAAAATCATTTTTAATTTTTTCCAAAGGCGTACAAAATTCAACTTCCATAATGAATTTGAAAAAATATTGAAAATCCAACAAATGTCAATCTATTGGATACAGAAAAAAAAAATTAAAATAGCAATAAAACTTAAAGAGCTGGAACATAATATTGAACATACCTCTAAAGCAAATTGATGATGAGAAACATCTATCTTGTTAAATACAAGAAGAAGAGGCAGGCGTGTCTTGTAGAGTATACTGCATGCATAAAGCATATTGCTCATAAAAGTGATTGGGTTTGCTGAGCGAGGAGTATCAATGACATAGGCCACTGTGGTGGGGAAGGTAGAAGCAAAAGCTTCTGTTATTATGGCTCCTGAAGCCGACCAAGTAAATATTTCTATCTGGCCTGGTGTGTCTACAAGAACATAGTCAAGATCATCTGCCCTTTTCTCCACCAATCCTATGACCTGGAGCACAGAAAATGAAGAGCTATAAAAATCATCCTTATGCATGATAAAAAAATTCAGACAAAATGTACACAACTGAAAACACAATAAGAAAGACATTTGCAAAGAACAATCCATTTAATGCATCTAATTAAGTTGTAACAAACCTTTGACAAGTGGAACCTTGCTATAAATAAACTATTTAAGCTTGTAGGTTAGTCAATGGATTACTAATTAAATAATACAGCTACTGTGTGTGGTTCATAAACATTGCATACATCTGAATGTTCTATTTTTAGAGCACTCAATGAAATTTTCTGCTAATACTTACAGCTAAGAGAGCAAGATAGAAATCTCGTCTTTCATCACCAGAATCATTTGGTTTAATCTTAGACACATTTTCTCATGTCTAAAACTGAAAAGTAAATTAGAATACAACAAATTCATCTTGTATTCTACATTTGAGCTCTCACATCCACCGGGTGGTAGTGTATTTGTATTTTAGTATCTTGTATGTCAGAAGTCCCAAGTTAAATTCTAACACTGATAATGCAGTTTATCAAAAAATGTGGACACACAATACATGCCTAAATTATCATCCACTGTATGTTGCACATCTGGGCAGAGGCTCCATGATCTCCCAGTACCCTTAACCAAAAAAAATTATTTCAGCTCTCAC
This sequence comes from Thuja plicata, assembly GCA_018584345.1. NCBI lineage: Eukaryota > Viridiplantae > Streptophyta > Pinopsida > Cupressales > Cupressaceae > Thuja > Thuja plicata. The sequence goes on along the minus strand of MU225627.1, from coordinate 1,963,501 downwards.
CCTTCAACCAGTACTGAAAATAAATAAGTACTTAAAGACGATCAAAACATAAGTTTTGATATGCAAAGACTCATGATTTTTGGATGCATAATTAAACTCTAGAAATTTCCTCCCAAAAAGGGATCTGATGAGCATAGACTGACTAAATAAGCAGTCTCCAACTCGAGAGGTAACAAAAATCAAATTTGATGAAGCTACAAAATGTAAAACAGATTTAGCTGGAGAATTTTTTGGAGATTCGAAATGGCAGCTCATTTTGATTTTATGATTGGCATTGGCAAGGACACAAATAATCATGGCTGAAGCCATGGCACTGCTGAAAGGACTACATGTTGCAATAATCATAAAGTTGGAAAATCTTCTCGCGGATGGTGCCTCAAATTCTGATGAATGCTCTGATGGTGAGTCAGGTGCAATCTTGGAGACTTGAGTCAATAGTGGGCAATGTAAGATGGTTAGCCAATGGATTGCTAAATTTGAAGAATTCACATTCAACCATTGGAGAAATGCGGGCAAAATAGTTACAGACCTAGTTGCAAATAATGAGATTGATATATTGACTTGATCAAGGACCCAAGATTACTCCTCGACGGCTCCATACCCCAACTCTAGGAGACATCCTTAATACCATACCTCCCAAGCCCCTTTAATTTTTTTTAAGTATTTCTCAATTTCCACTCATTTAGGTCTCCCTTTCTTAGACTTCTTTAAGATCTAGGGAGTCTTCCCCTAGCACCCATGGTAATTAATTCTATGTGACATTTTTGGGAAAGGCATCTTGATCTTCATATGGCCCAACACACATTCTACCCACCATGATAAATTTACTTTTACTGGAGTCTCCTAAGCTGTAGCTATTCTCCACACAAAATGACACAACCGTAAAAACACAAATCGGCTACGTTGCCTAGTTCCTAGCTCCCAAGCCCCGGTACTGGTCCAGCTCGAACCGGGTCTGGATATGGTTTGCCTGTGGGTCTGCACAGGGTCTGTGCCTACAGCGGCTGATTCGTCTAGGCTGGACCAGGTTCAAGCCTGGGCAAATTTGGCTGGACCAAAAGCGAACCCAAGCCAAAAAGTAACGGAAATGAAAAAAAAATTGCAAATTTAATTGCTTTTCGACATCCACAACCCTAAAAAGGTGTTTTTAAAAGACTTAAGTTGGGGTTTTTGCCTCGTTTGTTGTGCAAATAGATTGTTTTCTCTTGAGGTGGAACAAATAGGTGGTTGAGAAAAAGTTTGGTTGAGCACGAGGGAGTTGGAAGATTGATTTGTGAAGCTTGATCAAGTATTTGAGCTTTATTCCTACTCCTTTGCAAGCTTCTATTGGGTGAAAGAGGTAAGTTTTATTTTATTTTATTTTGTTTTTGTTTAAGTTTCTAAAAATTTTTAATTTCTCTTTAACTGTCCATAAGATGTACCTATTTTATTTGTTTCCATTCTCTTAATTTTATTTTGGATGCGTATAAAATTTCTTGCCATAGGAACTACAATGGCACCTACCTCTTCCTCCATAGGCAATAATGAACAAAAAATAGATCCAAATTCCGATTCTCCTTTGTGGAAGTATGTTGATATTATAAAACCGCTTCCCTAGAAGAGGAGAAATACCCTAGAAATAAATGCTTTTATACCAAATAAGATAATATCAAAATATATTATGGAGCATGAAGAAGCAGAAGAGAGAGAAGCACATACAAAAAATTTGCCCACTAAAAAAAATCAAAGGGAATGTAGCCCCCATCTTCGAATGTTCTGGTAGAAGATCAACCATTTTTTACTACCACAGCTAAACCTGAAATGGAAAGTCAAGCACCCATTGCACGCAAAAGAAAGGGACCTTTGGAAACTTCATTTCAAAATGAGAGTTGGGACATTGCCGACCAAGATATAGCAAGATGTATATATATGCAAATTGGTTGTCTTTCAATGTTGTTCGCTCCCCATACTAGAAGACGATGTTGAAAAGTGTCAATGAAGCTCCAAGAGGGTATAAGGGCCCTGGTTATGAGAAGATACGCAACACCTTGTTGGAAAGAGAAGTCAAGCGGGTTGAAGATGCATTGAAGCCCATAAGGGATTCATGGATTGAGACAAGGGTATCCATTTTCAGATTGGCGGAAAGATTCAAGAAATTGTCCCTTGATCAATGTCATAGCGGTGTCCCATAAAGGGGCAATGTTTCTGAAATGCGTGGTTTGTGAGGGGCAAGTAAAAGATGAGTAATTTATTGTTGATATTCTCATCTCTGTCATTGAGACAGTGGAACCCAGAATCATTGTTCAAGTCATAACGAACAACGCAAAGAATCCTAGAACTGTTGGTTTGTTGGTTGAAGAGCGATATCATCATATCTTTTGGACACCTTGTGTGGTCCATACACTCAATCTTATGATACAAAAGATTGGGAATAAAATTAGGTGGATCAAAGAGGTGTATGCAGAGGCTTAGGACATTCAAATGTTCATCACCAACCACCACATGTCTCAAGGAATTTTCAGATTATTCTCAAGTTTGGAGTTATTGAAGGTAAGTGAACTTGAAGTGGTAATTTAATTTTAAAATTTAAAATTATTATTTTACATTTTCTGATTTTCATAATTTGATTGTGTAATGTGTATTCTTCTTTAAAGTTTGCCTTTATTTAATTATATTTTTTTGTTTTAATTTCTATTATAGATTGAGACCCATTTTGCATCTAACATAATTGTCTTGAGATCGCTTGTGAAAGTGAAAGTGAAAGTGGCACTTTGCAATATTGTGATCAGCCAAAATTGGTCTATACGGAAGCAAAGCAACAGTGAGAGGACAACCAAAATTAAGCAAAGGATATTGGTTGACTCGTGATGGGAACGTGTCAAGTATATCCTTCGATTCACCAAGTTCATTATGGGCATGCTTCGCTACATTGACATGGATAGGCCTTGCATTGGAGAGGTGTATGATGGTATCAACTCAATGCTTGAAAACATGAAGAAAATCATAAATCAAAAAGAGCAAGACACTTAGGAGACCTTCAAACAATTGCTTGTAGAAAGATGGAACAAGATGACGACTCGTCTACATCTTCTTGCCTATGCATTCACACCAAAATAATATAGCAAACAATATCTTGATATGTCAAGAAGGCTTCCACCATATAGAGATTTAGAGGTGTCTGAAGGGTACAAAGCAGCATTCCTTAGACTCTTTCATGGTGATGATATGCGAGATTTGATTACAGATGAGTTCAGAGAGTTTGTGAATGCAAGAGGTCTAAGTAATGATGCTCTTCGTCATCGGTTTAAGAAGGATGATCACAGTTGGTGGCACCTCCATGGCCAACAGTTCCAATTGTTGTAGCCCCTCGAAATCAAAATTATATCACAAGTTTTATTTCTAAATTTACTTTGTCTTCATAGGTTGGTAGTAATTTTATACTTTAATAATTTAATTATTTACTTTGTCTTGTCTTCATAAGTTGCTAGATCGTCTACATCAGAAAGAAATTGGAGCACATATTCTTTCATCCACTCGGTAAAGCACAATAGGTTGCAATCAAAAGGAGCGGAAAACTTAGTATATGTGCATTCCAACTTGCAACCCATTTCACACAAGCGAGAATAAATACAAAGAAGGGGAGTCAGATGTGGGATATAAATGCAGAGCATACGGACTTGGATGCTTCCACTTCATAGCTTGCAATTGCTGCATTTGAGGACTTGGACAACAAGAGTACTATTGGTGTAGTTGATCCCATTGGCCTTGGCACTATTTGTGAATCAACTAATGCCATTGGCCTTGGCACTATTTGTTGATCCCATTGGCCTTGGCACTACTTGAACTTGATATTATCATTCTAATATTTTGATGTTGAACTTAAGTATATGATGCTATGATGGTATGATCATGAATATAATTTTTACATGTTTCTGTTTTAACAAACCCAAACCCCATCTCAAAAATTTTGCCATACTCGCAAACCGGTTCTTCAAACCCCTATCAAACCCGAACCCGAACTAGCAAATTAGCAAATCAGTATAACACAATGTGTTCTCACTAGTATTTATGCAATTTAACAGCATTCTGGAGGTTGATTATGAGGATTAGACCACTGAAAATCCATCGTATGCAAATTTTGGTTTTTGTACAAACGTGTTATTCTGTGTCGAGAATAGTTGTGTCCCTCCTAGATGGTCGCATTATAGATGCACTATTTGTGTATGTGACTTCATTGAGAATGAATTTCTCAACTCCTCTGTTGTGCAGAAAGGTAATGAATTCTTTCTTCCCTCTCGCCTGTTGCTTTCCAAGCATCTCTCTTTTGGGTTTCACCTACTCCTTTGTTAAGCTGATGAATTTTGTATCATGTGGACCTTTGTGTTGATTTTGAACCAGAATAAAAACAGATTTTAACAATTGAAAAAATACAAAGCACAAATAATATAGGAAACTTATCCTGGGAAAACCCTCCACCTGAGGATGAAAAACCCAGCACACAAAAGATGATGACTTTATTGAATTCTTAAAACAAATACAAAATATACAAAATATCTTGCTTATGATTGAAGTCCTCAACTGTTTAATCATAAACACTTCACAAATAAAAGTGATCGAATTCACACTGAAGCAATTACAGATTCAATACCACTTCCAGAATATTACTTGAATACAACAATAGAATCACCAGTCCAGAATAAAACTAATCTCACACGATACTGAAAATATATCAACGTTGTTATGAGAAGCCCAATAGACACCCACACACACAGCTGCCAACAGACACCCACACACACAGCTGTCGATAGACACACACCCAAGCAGCTCCCGATTAGCGCACACACAAGTAGCTCTCGAACATATCTAAAAAAACACCCCAAAGCGTAACACCACCGCCAAAGCTAAAGAGTGTTCATAGGAGATCAATTGTCGGCAGTTATAAAGCTCAAAACAACATCTTCATCACATGAACCGACGACTTCAATACATGAACCGAAGACACTTCCCAAATATGAACCGATGAGAGATAACGTAAATCGACAGCATGACTATGCTGCCAAGTCATCATATGATGCTCGACATTACATGCACTATGCCAACTCACGTAATTTACGATTCTTCTCAAAGCACTTTGATCATGATGAAAGATATTAGACAGCAGCTATAGCTTGAGGCTAACAGGGACTTGGACGGAACCAAGACTTCGAAGATAAAGTCATACTTGCAGAATAAACAGCTCTCGAACAAAGTAGAGAATAGGCACAAAGAAGAGCACCCATGTACAATGAACAAACCAGATAAAGATAATCACTGTCCATTACTACAGATGAATTTCTGAGAGAAACCACAGCAGATTACCACAGATAAAATGATCTCTCGCACAACTACTATAACTTTAACACTCCCTCTTAGCAAGAGAGAGATCATTTATATGCTATGCTCCACGGAGTTTCCGAGATGAGGACGTTTTAGGGGACGAGAACGTGTTTCCGGTACCGGTACGGTTCAAAGCCAAAATTTAGGGGACGGGACCTCAGGGGACGGTGATTAAAAATATAGGGGAATTTTTATATATATAAAGAGAATTCAAATATGCATATCATAACATTGATAAACCATTCATCGTAGACATTTTAGAGGCTCAATACATAGCAAATTAACAAAATTCTAATAAGTACTTTCATTGTAAAAATATGGCGTACATATAGCAAAAAACTTAAAAAACCGAAAGGCTCCAAGTATCATGCATGCAATCAAAATGACATAAAGAGAAGTCCAACTAAAATACTAAAAGTAAACAGTAAACAATAACACAGAAGTTCAACTCTATAATCGAATGTCCATAATAATCAAAATCAATAATGTATCTGCAAATAATATATGCCAAATATATGGCTGTCCTCTAGGAATCTAAATCATCATCAAAGTCAGTCTCTGAGTCACTAGTAGGTTGAGGGTCTTCCTCATTCAATGGAACCCCAAGCAATCCTGGAGATGTGTCTTCCTCCTCAACCTACATAGCGTCCTCGAGATTAACATCCCAACGCAATGCTGGAGTCTAACGATATTGAACACCCTGCCGATCTTGTAGCCACAATGCACTGTGAACAGCCACTAACTTCTCCGATCGTCTAGAGGTAAGGTTGTTCCTCTTGACTGATTGGATGATGCTATATGTGGACCAATTCCTCTCTACAGCAGAGGAACTCGCAACCTGTGAAAGAAGACGACTGGCAAGAATTTTCAGCTCGGGTGTATCTCTACCATGCCACGTCCACCATCCAATAGGGTCCCTTTGAGCTAATGTAGCTCTATCCGTCTTCGCCTCTGGTCTACTAAAGGTTGGACCACGAAGCTTGGCAAAGTCAATCCATTGTTCTCGAAGTCAACCAACATCATCTTTATTGTACATTTTTGCAAGGCCCTTGAAGAAGCCCTCCTTCACCTGAGTTGAACAAATAAAAAACATATTAAATTAGCAAATATCAAATAATGATTAATGAACATTGAAGATTGAAGAGATCTACTTTGCAGCTTGATATTTCACATTTAAATTGAAAACTTGAGATTTTAGATTTGAGACTCACCTCCTCATCCCTAGATGGAGCCACTCTACCAAGTCTTGGTGCATACCATTTAGGATTGATAGCATAGGCTGCCATATGAAGCAGGGTGTTCATAATGTTCCATTGTCGCATCACAATGGGTTTAAGATGCTCCTCATAAAACCCCAAAGTAGGGTCCTTGGCATGAATAACTTGCTTGATCTGCCCAAGCATGCTATCAAAGGTCTCATAAATCTCTCCAAGGCTAGGAGAGTCAGTATCAACATATCTAATGACCCGCACAATAGGGTCAATGAAGGAGCAAATGTATCTGCAAATGCAAGCAAGTTACAAGTTAGAAATACCATAAATTTTAAAATTCTTAATTCTTAAATAAAAAAATCAGCAAATGCTAAAATCAGAAATAATTTTATTAAATCGGCAATAACAATTATCTAAGTTTTTTACCTCATTGTAGACCACCAATTATCATCAAGGACTCTTTGTTTCACACTTCTTCCATCTGGTGTGCTTGATTCATGCCATCTATTCCACTCTGCCTTGACCACCATGGATTGTAAGGCCTCTTGGACTGCAAGCATCCTCTCCAACAAAATAAAGTAGCTAGCATATCTAGTCTCCATGGGCTTGAGGAATTCTTTCTTGGAAAATGTCCTAAATAATGCAAGAGATGTGTGATGATTGCAAATAAACATTTGCAC
>MU225627.1:1935903-1946961 GCA_018584345.1 Thuja plicata | reverse complement strand
TTTGGCATTAATTACTTGCGTTGTGAGGAGTACAGCGTCTTGATGTATTTGGGGTTTCTTCCTCCCTTCGACTCCTTTCTTTGTATTGTTGCAGGACTTGCTGTCGTCGTTGCTCCCTCCTAACGCTCTCTCGCTCTTCTTCGAGTTTCACCAATTCTTGTGCCAACAGTCTTGGGATGCTCCCAAGGAGGTCATACACTGCGGAGTTGACACTGAGTTCAACCCTTACTATACTAGGCGAGATGGCACCCCTTTGCTCCGCCTCTCGTTCCACGTACTTGTCTACCGCCACATCCCAAGACTGGAGTAAATCTTGTGTGACTTGGTCTTCCCTTGTTACTTCGTTATCCTCTGTGTCACTGTCAGTCACTAGGGTTTGTTGTATGAATTTGCGGCCCATTATGCTGCCATCTTGCTACGCGTACCAGTCACCGTACTAGCCTTGCACTAGTCACTTACTAGTAGAATTGCCCAGCGTACCAGTCTCGTTCCGTACCCGTTCTGTACTATGCCAAACTATTAGTCACCGTACCAGTCACATACCAGCCCAAAGCTATGTCACGTACTGTACCAGTCACGTACCAGCCAAGGTACTAACCCCTACTAATCAGACCTCAGGTTTGATTTAGGCAGCGGCACCAAAATGTTAGTTGCCAATAGGATCTACCTGGTCACGGTAGTACAAAACTGGAACATGCATGGAACAGAGATGGAACATAAAAGAAACACTATATAACCAGCAACCATCTTACACTCAGTAAGTACACAACATAGATAGGTCTAATTATTTTATTGTAGTTTGTTCTATTTCCACACCAAAAGATAGATCTTACAATAATGTGCTGGACTCTTATATAGAGAGCCAAAGGTTGGTTTGAGGCCAACCGTTTTCCAACTAATTACTACTAACAGACATTGATTAATCATACTTTAACCAAACCCGACCATCTAAATTTATTTATTATCTATTGCATGTCTACAGTCATCTAACATATCTTCAACTTTCAAACCATTCACCATCGTCAATGGCTGCAAACAACCAACTGAAAATAGAGCAAATAGAAAAAGTATAATAATGCTTTTGATTCTGGATCGTTTCCTTAGACCTGCTCTGATACCATGTTGATTTTGAACCAGAATAAAAACAGATTTTAACAATTGAAAAAATACAAAGCACAAATAATATAGGAAACTTATCCTGGGAAAACCCTCCACTTGAGGGTGAAAAACCCAACCCACAAAAGATGATGACTTTATTGAATTCTTAAAACAAATACAAAATATCTTGCTTATGATTGAAGTCCTCAATTGTTTTATCATAAACACTTCACAAATAGAAGTGATCGAATTCACACTGAAACAATTACAGATTCAATACCACTTCCAGAATATTACTTGAATACAACAATAGAATCACCAGTCTAGAAAAAAACTAATCTCACACGATACTGAAAATATATCAACGTTGTTATGAGAAGCCCGATAGACACCCACACACACAATTGTCGATAGAGACACACAGCTGTCGAAAGACACACACCCAAGCAGCTCTCGCTACCCATAAATACAAGCAGCTCCTGATTAGCGCACACACAGGTAGCTCTCGAACATATCTAAAAAACACCCCAAAGCGTAACACCACTGCCAAAGCTGAAGAGTCTTCATAGGAGATCAATCGTCGGCAATTATAAAGCTCAAAATGGCATCTTCATCACATGAACCGACGACTTCAATACATGAACCAACGACACTTCCCAAATATGAACAGATGAGAGATAATGTAAATCGACAACATGACTATGCTGACAAGTCATCATATGATGCTCGACATTACACACACTATGCCAACTCACGTTATTTACAATTCTTCTCAAAGCACTTCAATCACGATGAAAGATAAGAGACAGCAACTATAGCTTGAGGTTAACAGGGACTTGGACAGAACCAAGACTTTGAAGATAAAGTCATACTTGCAGAATAAACAGCTCCCGAACAAAGTAGAGAACAGGAACAAAGAAGAGCACCCATGTACAATGAACAAACCAGATAAAGATAATCACTGTTCATTACTACAGATGAATTTCTGAGAGAAGCCACAGCAGATTACCACAGATAAAATGATCTCTAGCGCAGCTACTATAACTTTAACACTTTGTACTTGACAACCCTCTAAATTTTAACCATTTTCTATGTGATGGCACTCCTACCTTTGGCCCTTTAGCCCTTTTCTTGTAGCTCCAGGATGGCAGTTTGGAAAATCTTTATGAAAAATCCATCATCATCTAATTTCAATGTTTGGATGTGAAGAAAACGGTCATGAGGATTTTTCGAAGCAACATCTCCAATAACTAACTCAGTGACCTCAAAATCAGATGCAAGAAGAAACTTGGGGAAGAAACTGGCAATAGCAGCCATGTCTAAGACCCTCAATTAAAGTAAAATTTGCAGCATCAAAGATGTGTGCATATTTTTCATACTAGATCAAGAGACAAATCAAAAACCCTCACATTAGACTTTGGTTGCATATAGTATGATAATGTACCTGTTGTGTTGTAAAACACATACTCCATTGCAAATGGGGACTCCTGCTTTTTTTCGCTTAGTCACTTAGTTTGCTGCTTAGTAGTTTAGTACTTTGTTGGCTTAGTCTTAGTTTGGCAGTGATTTTGAAGTCACGTGGTTGGTAAAGTCAAGTTTAGGCAAAGTCTCAGGTTTAAGTCAGGGTCTAGTCGTAATTTGAATCCTAAGGTAAGTTTAAATTTGTCAAGTCATGATCCCACACATGGTCAAAATTCTGATTTGCCTCTATATGCAATTCACTTGCACTTGCAAAGTCCCAAACATTGTCTGAACTCGGATTTTCAAATTGATGTGAATGCTTTTGGGAGAGGCTAAGTGTTGTTTTTATTTCACATTAGCAACATTGCAATTTTCTTGCAACACTTACGCAATTTTCGATCAAGGGAGAGAATCTGTGTTTTGATGATTAAATTCTGATTGAAGTAATTGAGATTCTGGTTCAAATTGGTGAAGGAAAGAGGAAGGAAATTGAAGGCAAGGTGTTGAAATGCAATCTTGTGAGGTTTTGGCAAGAGTTAACCTTGAAATCGTGAAATCCAACTCACATTTGAACATCTGATCCAAGACATGGCAGAAATCCCACTGGGAACGAATATCTGATTTGATGACAGAATTCAATGAGCATTTAATAGGGTTATCCGAGGCTATCAATGAGCAAGATTTGGTGTCAACATGGAGAAGTGCTAAACACTTAGTAGGATTTTGGGGAGTCATATTAATCTGTTCAAGAACAGGTCAGATCCCCACCTGACTTTGGACAGATGTCCAAGCCCCCCTTGATTCCCGATCTGCTGAGACATTGAACATTTTGAAATAAAATGACAAAATCAGGACTTGTAACGAATTTTTCTAAGCAAGTGATTAGGAGAGAATCCAAACAAACAAAGGAAAAAGGAGTTAAACTTACATATTCAAACGCAGAGATTGAGCACAATGTTGAATGGCAAAAATGGTGAGTGTCCAAGCCAAGGTTGTATTCCGACCTTGACTTGGGACAAGTGTCCAAAGTCTGATCAGATCCTGACCTTGACTTGGATAAATTTTTCAAGAGTTTTGGAGCCTGTCAAAATGAAGTCAGATTTCCAACTTCTAAGTGAAAGTCCAATTCATTACAAGGTAGTTTGATCTCTTAAAAACTTGTAGCTTGATGAAGGTATATCCAAATCCAACTTTTCAAGGCTAAAATCTGAACGATATCTTCTAGAGACAAACCCCAACAACTTGATGAACTTCGATCTGCACAAGGAGTAGAAAAACCAAACGAAGGAGTCTTGATTGGCAAGAATAAAATCCAAATTGCAAAGAGATCTTGAGTGGTGTCCAAGGGCAGGTCGGAATCCAACCTTACCTTGGACAGTGGTGTCCAAAGGTAGGTCGGAATCCGACCTTACCTAGGACACCGTGTCCTGCAACCTTTTGATTTCCGCCCAGATTTGGCCAGTGCAAAAACTGACTTGCTTACAAGCGAAATTCAAGATAAGTAATGGAAAATCTGGACGATTTAAGTAGAAACCCAAGCGATTGACATATGATTTGAACCAGATCTGAAGGGTTTAAACTTTAAGGCAACAAAAGGCCAATTGAGAAGAGGATTTGATTTGAAGTGTGAAAATCTGAACAGAAGGCAAGAGAATTTGATTAATAAGTGTTATAAATTTGGGTTGATTGTGGAATAAGATTAAATTGTCATTGAATTTGCAAGTGGAAGTCAGTGTGGGCGATGTGTGAATATGATTTGTCTGAACAAGAATGAAGTTAAAACACCTTTGGAACAAGTGTCCAAAGGCAGGTCAGGATCCTACCTTGCCTTGGGCAAATGTCCAAAGGCAGGTCGGAATCTGACCTTGCCCTGGCCATCATGTTCCAAGCTCCTCTTCAATCCCGCCCGGCAGTATTAGCTTGATCAAGTCGGTCAAAGAGGGAGTTAAACCAATCTAAGTCAGGTTGGCCATGGAAATAAACCACATGGATTGCAAGCATTTAATCAATTAAAATCATGAAAATACAATTGCAAGATGGATCAGCCCTCTCCCAATGGACGCCACCTTTGAGTTAAGTCCCTATATAATGGAGGTGGAGATCTTCATTTCAAGCAACAATGCAGTTTGAACAAGGCAATTTAATTACAAGGCAAAGCATACACAGAGGTGGGCGAAAATCAGAGAAGAGCGTCAAAAAATTATAACATAAAACTTTTGGAGAACCCAAAATTTCATAAACATTTTGTTCAGGTGTGACTTAATGACAAATTTGCAAGGGGAAAATCATGAAATCACATGGCTTGCTAGAGGTTTTGTAAAGTGAAATTGAATGATCAGAACTTTGAAAATAAAAAATGTTTAAAGGATTTTGATTTTGATTACACTCATTGTCATGAACTTCATACAAGATTTTTCTTGTTTTGCAAGGAAATGAAGGAAGGTGCTCAAGGAAGAACAATGGCAACTTCAAGGATACTTGCAGGAGGAAGTTCAAGCAAAAGGAGACTTTCAACATGAAGATGACAAGTAAGAAGATTGTGAGGAGCTGGACATTTCGTAAACATGGATATTGCTCAAAGGCGAGCACTTTGTAATTGCCACATCAAGGAAAGCATGGAGACCTCAAGCATCAACAATTCAGAAGTCATTCATTAAGTTAGCAAGATGATTTGAAGTTGGAAATCAAGAAGTGAAATGGGAGTACAAGTGCAATGGCAAAGGGAATAATGAATAATCCTAAGACTCGAAGGTGAAATCATGGCAATGACAAGGCAACATAAAAGGTGTCATCACAATGATCAATGGTGTATATCGAAATTTGTTGAAACCTCAACCAAGGGTGATGATCGAATTGCAAATATACACATCTCATGGAATGAGGAAATCAAGATGTTAATCAAGTTCGAGTTCAAGTCATGAAGAAGATCAAGGCCAGGTATAAAGATGAGTGCAATTTCAAGAACATGTCGATGAGAAAATTCCAAAATTTCGAGGATTGAGAAATGGAGTTGAAACAAAGATTGCAAGATAATGTTGAGGTGGTGCTCACTCATCTCCAACCAATCAGAGGATCCCAATCCCACATGTTCAAATGATCCAATCAAGTCGTTCCAAGTGTACATGTGGATTACATTTAATGTTTTACCACAATGAATTTTCTCATTGGTTCATCCTCAAATGGATACATATTTCAAAAGCAAAGTAATATTCTCATTGGACCGCAAATGGGTACCTTAATGTAATTGGTCGACATTTAATGTTTGTAAGTGGTAGTTAGGGAAAACCCTAATTAAGGTTTTATTGATCAATCTAGGTTGTTGATCTTGAATCAATCTTGGTCATTCATTGTACTTGAGCTCCCTATTTAAGGCTTGCTCAAATCATTTGTAAAAGGATAGACTTGGATAAATTGTTTCTATAATGCTGCCAAAGTAATTTCAGATTCATTGTTGTTATCATGGTGGATCACATTTCCTCACTTAGAATAGGGTTTATTATGTTGAGTATATGTAGTTAAGTAGATGAATGGAAGATATTGTTGATTGGTGAATCATGGTGAAGCTTATGTTCATACCTTTTGGTACTTGTCGATTGCAAGTAACAGTGTAAGGTTGGTCTCAACTTATTGCAAGTACTTAACTTTAATTGGGAACGTTCATTTGGATTGGGCCAGAATTGGGTATTTGAATGAATGTTAACAATGTGAAAATCATCCACGCATCCTTAAAAGATTGCACCCTCCTTTGCATAGTTGATTTGGCAAAGCAAGGACTGGAAGCAAGGACTGGTTTAGTTCCACCTCACCATCAATGAGTTCTCGCATTGTTAGAGTTAGCTTAGATTCCTAAATCCAATCTTTTTGCAAATTGTTTTGTTAGAAGTAGTTGAAGAGCCATCATTGCCAAATCATTTACATTTGCAAAGTTGATAGCTTATCCATTGAACGAATAGCATAAGTCCACATGTGGTTACCAGCAAACCACATCATAAAACTAAGTAGTGTCCAACAAGAAGTCGCAAGTTCGCAATAGGAACATTGGATTCGCCTGTATGATCTTTTTGTAATCTTAGCATGTGCAGTGTCTTTGTTCAAGAGAGGATTAGATATTTGGTACTTCATCTTGGAATATTGTGTTTCATCCTGCATGTTGGAGTGGTCACAAACTCACATCAACAGTACCAAGGGGATACATTGCAAGGAGGATATGGAACATGAAAAATTGTAAAGATAATGTGATGTAATACCCAAAGCATGTAGTAGAGATGAAAGATCTATGAGATATGGCCAATAACATGGTAGTTTTCGATATATCCAGTGGGTTGGGAGAGGTGTTTCAACCTTGCATCCTAATATTAAGAGCAAAAAATGCAGTTTTCAGTTTATAAAACACAAAAAAGCAATTTTTCGAGCTCTAGAGGTCAATTTTGGCCACAAATAAAAGTCAAAATGGGCCTTCACTGGAGCAAGCAGGTTATGACAACATGGATCTCTCCAAGATCTTCAATTTAAACAAAAATGGGCTTAATTGGTTTCCCCAATATTACGTCCGAAAAGTAGGTGTCCCACCTAAAAAATGCAAGGGCATCTCTGACACATAAAAGAGCTATAAAAGGGAGATACAGTTGTTGACCTATGTTACCCAGGGACGCATTTCCGGCCCTAAGCCTGAGGTTTCGGAAACGGGGACGGTTTCGGGGATGGGGGGACGGTCGGGGACATTTCCAAGGCGTCCCCACTCAGGCAAGAAAATCAGAAACCCATCCCAGAAACTTCGGAAACGGTCAACGCGTTTCCAGTGCCCGTTGACCATCCCGGGGACTGTTTTGCCACCCCCCGTCCGTCCCGGGGACTGCTTGGGGTTTCCGGCGTCAAAGAAAAATAAATTTAAAAAAGAAACATATTTAAAGCCCATTCGCGAGCCCCACATGCGGGTAATAAAATATGTATACATTAACATATGATATGTTATTTGTAACATATCATATGTTATAACTTAAAGTTATTTTACCTTTGTTTTTTTCATTTTTGTTAAACAGCCGACGGACGGGTTTGGAGTTTGGACGCGACGCACGCACAGCAGCGTTTACGGTTGGAGGCCCACATTTTCGCACAGCTGCGTTTACAGTTGGAGGCCCATGTTTTCGCACAGCAGCGTTTACGGTTGGAGGCCCAGATTTCTGATTTTCTATATAAATTATAAAATGAATTCAGATATATATATATATATAGCCGTCCCCTAATCCGGCCAAAAAAAAAACGTCCCGAAAACCCGTTTCCCCATCCCCCGTCGTGGAAACTCTGGGTAGCATAGCTATTGACCAACTCATGACACATGTTATGACACATCAAAAGCACATGTTATGACACATCATAAAGCACATTCTAAAATCAAAACTAGGGTTTATTATTTCTTTCTTTACTGTCATTCTTAGGGTTTGATTCCAATTTCAATATTCAGATCTCAAAAATATAATTCAATTTGCTACAATTCCTAATTACATCTAATTCAATGATTGCATTAAGCTTCCATGGTCAACCAGATTGAATTCTCAAATTCCTAAGTTTTCGAATCACTTGATTCCTAGTTTCAAGTTTCAACAATGAATTCAAACATAGATCTAATTCAATTGTAGTCTTTAAAGAAATATGAATGCTAAGAGTATTTCATGCATCGATGTTGATATCTCAATGCACAACTGAAATCATTGTTGAACGATGCTAAAACCCTTGATCCCATTCATTAAAAAGCACTTTGAATCCTTGAACTAAATTTTTTGTAACTCTCTGGTAAGCTCTAATCTTAAAACCTGCAAGTATGTGAATGATAAAAGGTAAAGTATTTCATTGTTCTCAATGTTATAAAAAGAAATTCCCCTCCAAACTCTCAAACTCTAATTTTATCAACTAGAAATCCTAATTAAAGCAAAAGTAATAAACCTGTCATTTTATTCAAAAAAATTAAAAAATTAGTAATGAAAATCAATTAAAGCAAAATCCTATTATTCTAATTCAAATTCAAAAATTTAGTCTGTAATTCATTCAAATAAAGCTTATGCTTTCATTTACAATAGAAAGTAAGTTCTATTTAATTTATGTAATATCCCCTTCCAAGGAATAGTCAGAGGCGACCACTTAGTTTATTTTATTCTCATTGGCTAAAGTTTGGCAATAAGGGAAAAATTAAATTTATTATTTTAAGTTGTCCAATAAAGTAATATTTTACACATAGCTTAATTTTACTAATTTATTAAAGTAACTAAGGTAGAAATTAAAAAAAATATTAGGTCACTTTGCTATTGGGCTTAATGAAAAATTAATAAGTGCGAGAAGTTGAAAAGTCAATCGAGAAAGTTCCTTGGGTGTTTATTAAATTACATTTTGGAGTTCATTTCTACCCTAGGATGACAACCCTATGGACAATCAGTTTCAGTAGTGAGACTACCTACCCTAGCTAGTAATGGTGGAGTCAATCAGGCTTCATATTTGGATTCAACATCTTGGAGTTAAGAAATTAGTAAAAGTCTTTTGTGAAAGACAAATTTCTGATTTGAGGGATTGTTAAGAGGGTTTGAATGCCATATCTATGAAGATTAATGCTGGGTGAATAGGTTGGAAACTGACTTGAGGCAAGTTTGAAGAATTACATGGTCAAGCTGGGTATGAGTACTTCTATGCCCTAGGCGTGGGAACAGCTGTTTTACTTGGAAATTTGTTTCATTTAAGTCTGCTGGGTGTTAAGCTTTAAATCATTGGACTAAACAACTGAGTATGATCAGACTGGGGGATTTAAAGGGGGTTGAATCACCTGAAAGTGATCACACACGCTTGGCATGAACATTTATATGCAGGTTGAAAATTTTAAATAGGAAAATTTGCATCTGTGATGGCGAATCACTCTTAAGAGGGTTGCTTTAATCTTGGTTGGGCATAATCATATTTCTAGGCAGACGTTTGAAGTTACAAACCAGAAGAATCAACTTTGCAAGGTCACGTAGATTCAGCTTGGACGTGGGAGCTGCCTAGGCATAAATATTGATGAATATTCACAGCGAATTAAATTCCTGTGAAGAAACAAGGCATGGAAAATAAATTCCTGTGAAAGATGCCTAGGTCCACCACCCAGCACCATCCAGGGGACTAACCAAGCATCTCCAAAGTAGACATAACCCGTTTTAAAACAATCAACCTAAATATCTCTGCATAGCTGAATCAGACCTGAAGTCTACAACCACCATGAACATCAGTAGACCCAAGCACAGATTCCAAAAAATTTAAAGGAGCACATGAGCACAAGACACTAACAACTATTACAGATTGATAACAGAACTTGGACATCGAAAGTGCAGTTCAGGGGTCAGCTCGACGACAATTTCAGCTTTCTATCACTTGTCTTAGTTCAGCCGCTTATGCAGGTTCAGAGGTCGCTACCACAATCTTTTGGGTCACAGCCATTACTTCCAGGTTGAGAGTCTTTTAAATTTCCAGATTCTTGAACCTTCTTCAGAATTTTCTTCAATTCCTTCAACATTTTGCCTTCATCAACCGTCAAATCAGAGACACACTCTCTTACCTTGTGCAGTTTTCTTCTCCCAGCTCAAAGTACTTGCTTAAAGTTTATTATTGTTATTCATATTGATAAATGTAATAAACTGTAATTAATGTAGACACTTACACAAACACACAATATGTAAGCAAACCATTTTTTTCTGTTTTAAAGGTGGCTAAATTTACCCCACAATAAATAAATTAAACATATCACTTTCTAATGCAAAACACACTTAAGAGTCCTTGTCTCAACAATTTGACCTTTGCTATAGGTCAACAATGTTTTGGCGAGCAGTGGAAAAGAATAAAAGAGGCATAACAGAGTTGACAGAGAACACAAATGATATTGCTACTATGAATAGAGTTCTGATTGTAATAGCATATCTTGCCACTGCTTTCAAATCAGAGGAACAAAGAAACACAGAAAGCTAAACAAAGTGTTTGACATTAATAGCATACAGTTGCTTCTCTTGAGACTTTTCTTAGCATCTTTCTACCGCAACATCTTGGTGGGTTGCAGATAGTCTTGTTTAGGTAAATAAAACGTGGCTACAGTAATCATAGTAGAGTTACTGCCTATCAGGTTTAAAGTTTTAAAATTCTTTAAAAATATAATAAACATAATTTATAAAGTAAAACTAATATTTGGTAGGTGCAAATTTATTTATCAGGGAAAGTTTTCAGCTATTAAAACAGAAGGGTATAGTCCTCAAAAAAATTCATTTTCACAATAATATGAAATACATTTTGTAGGCTCAGATTTCAGTTACAAAACTGCTTGCTCTCGTTTATAAAAATATGTAAAACAGTCTTATTCGCAAAATAAAAAGTTCTCCAAATAACTGATAGCCAGATACAAACAAAGGATTCTCTGCAACCCTTACCATAATATTGCTTATAGTCAAGCATAAAGTTAAACTTAAATCTAAATAAAATGATGTGTATTGGTGA
>MU225627.1:1878897-1925890 GCA_018584345.1 Thuja plicata | reverse complement strand
TCTTTTAACCTGTTTAGGTCTGCAACTTTATTCATTTTTCCTTGTGCTCTCTTATTGCTCATCCTGATGATGGATCACGGAGTGTGATTCGAAACGTCAATGCAAAAATTCATAACACAATCAAATCCAGAAATTGTTAATTTGTTACTATCATGGATTGTGGAAATCTCTTCTCTTTGATGGTTATATTTTCTTAAGGACGGAAACTCTTGAGGAAAATCAAAGGAGTTGGACATAGCCCTAGCATCTCAACATTGGTGGAATCATTCAGATTTCATTATAGAGCTTAATGCAGAGGTAAAAGAAACAATCAATTCAGGTTCAACATTCTTAAAGTATTCCGCATATAAAGACAGGTTACTTGCAAAGCCAGTTTGAACCATGCTTATACATTACAGCAATAAGAGTTTTTAATAAGTACTTTCGAGTTGTTCTGAAACTCGCATAGAAGGAGGCCGAGATTGGTGAAAGCGGTTTCAATCAATATACAGGTGATTACAGATATAGAGAAGCGGCTATGATAGTGGTGGCCAAACCACATTAGCATCCTCATCACACGAAAGGAGAACTGAACGTTGGTGTGAATCGAGTTACTCTTCTCAGCCTTGTGAGACGGTCCTGCTTCAGTAGTCAGTTGGCATTGGCATTGCAGGCTGAACGTGTGCCCAAACCGAGACACTCCCTCTCAGCCGTGTGAGCAGGTTATAACTAGCAGATTGAATACAACGTGGGAGAGAAACGTTGTTCTCCAGCCCAAGCAAGGCGTGGAGTTTTGTGATGCCATAAACAGAGATAACTAGGCGTAGGTAAAGCATAATGCGGGTCAAGTGTATGAGGGAAACTGCTACGACAGTCCTCAAATAATAAGTGGGCTTCACAGGGCTTCACACAGCGTAAGGAGGAGGCCCGCGCGAGGAAGTGGAACATTCCGAGTTGAAGTTGAATTCGCATGAATATAGAAAACGGCTCCAACAATTCTAACCGTTGATGTTCAACGTGTAGCAGCAATACATGAGTGTCGAGATCAAATACGCTTGGATGGAGGTCATCCGTAAGTGGTGACTGTTATTCTAGCATGAACTCATATTGTGTTAATCTTTACTGTTTCAATTAGTGAATGTACTAGTTTGAATATTTATGCTGGAAAAGTGTTCATTTGAGTTTGTCCATAAATTGTCAGTATTGTTGTTACACTTAAATGGATAAAAATACACTTGTTTCATTCTAATCGGCAAACCAAAGCTTATCACATCAAACCATTCCGAAAACAAAACCAGACAGCCCTTGAGATTTAAATATTTTATAAAGTTTTGAATTGCAACTAGAGCTGATTATACTCGGTATCTACTTCAGAACATTACAGTGGTATCAGAGCCTTGATCTTGCCATCCTCGTGGGATTATTATTTTCAGACTTTCAGATGGTTCAGCAGTAGCTATGTTGGCCAGGTATGCATAGCAGGAACAAGACACACGGATTTAGACATAACAAAGTTGAGCAGGAACAGACAGATTCTTCTGTACATGTTGATATAGAGAACAGTCATACAGAAGACGAGGAGTTTGCTTTGGAACAGGCCATTCCAGGTACAAAAATGACTGATGAGACAGTTAGAGAGGTCAGGGAAACATTGAGACAGATACGAGATGGACAGAACCATATTGTTGATGTACTACACCAGCTTACAGGGGTTATCCAGCAGTTGACAGTCACAGCCAGGAGGCCCACTAGCCATCACAGTGGCGGAGGCAGTGTAGCGGGATCACCTAGGGCAGTTAGGGCCCCCACTCGTACGTCCGATAGGCCCTTTATGCCTAACTTTGCAGATAATAATGCAGGGGAAGAGGTAGCACCCCTAGAGGCAACAGGCATTCTCCCAGAGAATGTGATGACCATGCATGACGAGTGGAATATGTTACCGGACAATGTCAAAGCAGATTTGACTTTTCCCCAGTACATGGTTCAGAAGAGAGAGTTCAGCAGGACCCAGCAGGATAGAAGACCTAGGGGTCAAAACAGGGACTTAAAACATGCTATGAATAAGTTGACTCTCCCTACATTTGATGGCAGCAGTAGGACATCCGCTAGAGCTTGGATTCACAAGCTAGATACTTTCTTGACTCTCAAACCCATGTCGGAGACTGAGGCAATTAAATTTTCCACTATGCATTTAGAGGGAGTTGCATATGATTGGTGGCATCACGGCCTTGTCACCCAGGATCACGGATTGATTACTTCCTATGAGACCTTCAGCACAAGATCGATCACCCATTTTGATAGGAAGGACATAGAGGTCTACTACAGGGAGTTAGCTCAGCTGAAACAGAGTGGATCATTAGAGCATTACATTGATGAGTTTCAGAAGATCTCCATTATGGTTCCGGACATGTCTGAGAAGAGAAAAGTAATGTTGTTTATTGAGGGCCTGCAGGATAAATTCAGAGGAATGGTTAGAGTTCTCAAGCCAGACAACTTGGATGACGCTATTAAGTTAGCACATGATTTGGATTCACCTTCCTCCATATTACAGCCACCTAAGAAAACTTTTAAGGGATCCTCTTCAATCCAAAAGAATAAAAATCAGAATAAGAGTATGCCTCCTAGGCTGGATTTTGAGACTAGAAATGAGTTGAGGAGGAAGTTATGCTTTACTTGCAGGGAGCCTTGGACTCCAGATCACAGGTGCCTTGGGAAAGGAAAAATACATTATATTGAGGTGGCTTCTGATGGTGAGTATGAGCAGTACGAGGGCAGCGATGAGGACAGCAATGAGGAGGCTCAGGTAGAGCAATTAGCAGAAGGGAAAAAGAAGAAAGCCCCCCCCCCCCCCCCCCCCCCGCCCTCGAGCAACCCCCAGTTACTTTAGCATCCCTTTCAGGGATTCCTACGTGTCACCCTTTCCGTTTGAAGGGAGTGGTTAGAGGACAGAGGATCGTTTGCCTTTTAGATACAAGTGCTACACATAATTTTATCAGCACAGGTATGATCTCCAGGAGGAGGTTACAGGTAGATGGCATTCCAGAGTTTGAGGTCAAGGTGGCAGGAGGGGACTTGTTGAGCTATACAGGGAAGATCTCTGATCTCCCAATTCACTTTGGAGATTACCTTCTAGAGGCCGACTTTTATGTCATTGATTTAGATAGTTTGGATGTTGTTTTGGGTATGCAATGGTTACAGACTCTAGAGAGGTACACCATTGATCACAAGCTGAAACAATTGGAGTTTATGCAGGGTGATCAGTAGATGATTCTCAAGGCCATGCCAGATGGCGGGCCTAGATTAGTGTCGACCCACAGGATGGAGGCCATCATGAGGCATAGTGATATGGAGTGGGCAGCCCAGTGTTTCATATCCTCTAAACCCACACCGGATTCAGGGCAGCAGGTTCACTTTGATGTTCAGAAGATGCTTGATAAGCACATGCGGGTTTTTGAGGACATTCCACCAGGCATAACTCCAAACAGAGGATTTGAGCACATCATTGAGATGGAGGAGGGCGCTAAGCCTGTGATTACTACACCTTATCGTCACCCTAGGCACTATAAGGAGGAGATAGAGAAGACGATAAAGGAACTCCTAGACATGGGACACATCAGGCCCAGTTGCAGTCCCTTCGCTTCTTCAGTAGTTTTAGTGGAGAAGGATGGTACTCTTCGCATTTTTATTGATTACCGTGCACTGAATAAGAGGACCATTAAGAACAGGTACCCCATTCCCCAGATTAATGAGTTGTTAGATGAGCTACATGGGGCAGTATACTTCTCGAAGATAGATCTTCGATCAGGGTACCATCAGATACGTGTCCGTGAGGAGGATGTTCATAAGACAGCATTTAGATGTCACTATGGGCACTACGAGTTTCTAGTGATGCCATTTGGGCTCACTAATGCACCAGCTACCTTTTAGTCTTGCATGAATCACTTATTCAAAAAGCAGTTATGCAAGAGTGTCCTGATATTCTTTGATGACATCTTGGTCTTCAGCAAGAAATGGGAGGAGCACTTGAGACACTTGGATGAGGTTCTTAGCATCATGGAGAGTTAGTCTCTATTTGCAAAAGAATCCAAGTGTGAGTTTGGGTTGACTAAGATCCTCTACCTGGGACATGTGATAGAGGCAGATGGAGCTAAGGTTCATCAGGGGGAGATATAGGCAATCCTTGATTGACCACCACCGCGGAATGTGTCAGACTTGAGAGGGTTCCATGGGTTATGTTCTTACTACAGGAGGTTGGTAAAGGGATTCTCTCAAACAACAACACCCCTCACCGACCTCACTCGGAAAGGGGCTTTCAGGTGGACAGGTGAGACAGAGATAGTCTTTGATAGACTCAAGACCGTCATGAGTACGTGCCTGGTTCTGGCACTACCGGATTTCTCTCGTCTGTTTGTTCTAGAGTGTGATGCTTCAGGTAATGGGATTGGTGCAGTATTGATGCAGGACAAGCACCCCATAGCATATGAGAGCAGGAAACTCAAGGACAATGAGAGGTTGTACTCTACGTATGACAAAGAGATGCTTGCCATCATGCACGCCTTGGCTAAATTCAGGCAGTATCTGGTGGGTGGCAAGTTTACAATTAAAACGGATCACAACAGTCTACGCTACTTCTTGGAGCAGAAAGAGTTGAACGAAAGGCAGCAGAAGTGGGTTAGTAAAATCCAGGCATACGATTTTGACATTGAGTATGTCAAAGGCAAAAATAATATTGTGGCTGATGCACTTTCTAGGAGACCTTCAGTTGCAGCTTGTTGTGTTCTATCCGAGATTTCCGCAGATTGGAAATCCCACTTATTGGTTGAGTATTCTAAAAATACTCAAGCATGTCTGATTTTGGACGGACAGCTTCCAGATAACAGGTACAAGGTTTTTGATGACATCATCTTCTATAAGGACAGGATTTACCTAGTGCCAGACTCTAAGCTTAAGGCTAAGATAATGAGGATTGTTCATGATGCGCCCACGGTAGGACATCCGAGGTTTTTCAAAACCTACAGGCAGGTTAGAGAGAGGTTCTCATGGAAGGGCCTCAAGGACGATGTCCTCCAGTATGTCAGAGAGTGTCAGACTTGTCAGCAGAACAAGTCTGAACACAAGCATTCGGTCGGTTTACTGCAGCCCCTACCCATTCCAGCCCAGAGGTGGGAAGGTATTTCGATGGATTTCGTTACTGGTTTGCCGAGAGTTCAGGGCAAGGACAGCATTTATGTGGCGGTGGACAGACTTACTAAGTTTGCTCACTTCTTTGCTATTGCAGCAAATTGGTCAGCTGCGCAGGTGGCTGAATTATTCTTTCGAGAGGTTTTCAGGCTACATGGTCTTCCCAAGACCATTGTTAGTGACAGGGACATTAAGTTTCTCAGCACCTTTTGGCAGGAGTTGTTCAGATTGGCAGGCACCAAATTGACTCCCAGCACCAGTTACCATCAACAGACGGATGGCCAGACATAGATTGTGAACAAGTGGGTAGAAGGTTATCTCCGGAATTATGTAGCGGGACAGCAGAGGGCTTGGGTTAGATGGTTGTACTTGGGGGAGTTTTGCTACAACTCCACCTATCATATGACTATTGCCATGTCACCATTTCAAGCTCTCTATGGCAGCGAGCCATTATCTTTTATAGACTTGGCTCTTCAGGACAGCAGGGCGCCGATTGCGAGAGACTGGCTACAGAACCATCATGATATCCTTAAGTCTCTCAGCGAGAAAATTCAGAGGGCACAGAATCAGCAAAAGATGTATGTTGATCGACACCGGATAGAGCGGATTTTCGAGGCAGGGGATATGGTTTACCTTCGACTCCAGCCATACATGCAGAGTTCTCTGAAGAAGAGTGGATCGGAAAATCTCAAGCCCAGGTTTTATGGTCCCTACCGCATCTCCAAGAGGGTTGGTGAGGTGGCATATGAGCTCGAGTTGCCGGCCGACAACCAGATTCATAACGTTTTTTATGTGTCTTTCCTCAAGAAGGCAATAGGACAGCAGATAGTCCCTTCAGTTAGATTACCCCCACTTGATGAGGAGGGTAAATTGGTTTTGGTGCCAGCTGAGGTGATTGAGATCAGAGAGAGGAAGCTACGGAACAGGGCTACCAGAGAATACCTTATTCGATGGAAGGACTTACCGATAGAGGATGCTACATGGGAGGGTGAGTCTATTCTGCAGCACCCTGCAATGAGATTGCTCGAGGGCAAGCAATCCCAGGAAGGGAGGACTGTAATGTCCCCAATCCCGCAGTAGGCCATTATGGCGCCTGGTTAGTCTATCTCCCCCATCCGGATAGGCTAAGGGCTTCTTTCAGAGGATGTCAGCCAATCACAGGCTTCAGTGGGCGAGCATTTATTATTTATGACTTTAAGTTACTTTACTTTATAAAAGGATATTATAAAGTCACTTTATGACTTTAAGTTACTTTATTTTATAAAAGTGACTTAAGTGACTTAAAGTAACTTAAGTGAGCACTTTTATCCCACATTGCTTAAGTTGTGGAGTTTTCCCTCACTTTGAGGTTATAAAAGAAAAAGGCTTTCTTGGGAAAAGCACCATGAGAATATTATAAACAAAGAATTTAAAATTTTGGTTGCATTTGTGACTGGTTATATTTTCTTAAGGACGGAAACCCTTGAGGAAAATCAGAGGAGTTGGACATAGCCCCAACATCTCAACATTGGTGGAATCATTCAAATTTCATTATAGAGCTTAATGCAGAGGTAAAAGAAACAATCAATTCTGGTTCAGCATTCTTAAAGTATTTCGCATATAAAGACAGGTTACTTGCAAAGCCAGTTTGAACCATGCTTATACATTACAGCAAAAAGAGTTTTGAATAAGAGTTGGTCTGAAACTCGCATAGGAGTCCCAGATTGGTGAAAGCGGTTTCAATCAATATACAGGTGAGTACAGATATAGAGAAGCGGCTATGATAGTGGTAGCCAAACCGCATTAGCATCCTCATCACACGAAAGGAGAACTGAACGTTGGTGTGAATCGAGTTATTCTTCTCAGCCGCGTGAGACGGTACTGCTTCAATAGTCGGTTGGCATTGGCATTGCAGGCTGAACGTGTGCCCAAACCGAGACACTTCCTCTCAGCCGCGTGAGCAGGTTATAACCAACAGATTGAATACAGCGTGGGAGAGAAACGTTGTTCTCCAGCCCAAGCAAGGCGTGGAGTTGGGTGATGCCATAAACAAAGATAACTGGGCGTAGGTAAAGCATAACGCGGGTCAGGTGTATGAGGGAAACTGCTACGGCAGTCCTCAAATGATAAGTGGGCTTCACAGGGCTTCACACAGCGTAAGGAGGAGGCCCGCGCGAGGAAGTGGAGCATTCCGAGTTGAAGTTGAATTCGCATGAATATAGAAAATGGCTCCAACAGTTCTAACCGCTGATGTTCAACGTGTAGCAACAATACATGAGTGTCGAGATCAAATATGCTTGGATGGAGGTCATCCGTAAGTGGTGACTGTTATTCTGGCATGAACTTATATTGTGTTAATCTTTACTGTTCAGTTAGTGAATGTACTAGTTTGAATATTTATGCTCGAAAGTGTTCATTTGAGTTTGTCCATAAATTGTCAATATTGTTGTTACACTTAAATGGATAAAAATACACTTGTTTCATTCTGATCGGCAAACCAAAGCTTATCACATCAAACCATTCCGAAAACAAAACCAGACAGCCCTTGAGATTTAAATATTTTATAAAGTTTCGAATTGCAACTAGAGCTGGTTATACTCGGTATCTACTTCAGAACATTACAGGATGACCATGCTACTGGCTCCTAGGGCCAAGAGGGCTCTGATATCAATCCACTCTTGGGCTTAGATAGAACAACCAAGAAACCCCCTTTACATTCTCCCCTCTGACTCTGTAACGATGGATCTTGTCTTTAGTGGGATGAGGCATAGATAGGGAAAGCAAGTACAAGCACCCCACTGAGCAAGCCACTTCGGTGGATGTCCATGTTGACTACCCACCAAGGCCAAGGGAGCTCTGGTTCCAATCCACTCTTGGGCTTAGTGTGGATATTGCTTCAGCTGGACCTATCTTGTTTCTTTTCCCCAACCCTAATGTGTTTGTATAATTGATTCGGTAGACCTATCATGTTTCTTGTCTATCCCTAATAATTGGAAGTATGTGTGTGTACACACACAAATATATATATATATATATATATATATTTCTTGAGTTATGATTACCGGATTCAAATCCAGGACCACATTGTTTAAGGAGATATTTAACTAGGTGAAGATGTAACCTTAAACCTAATTTGTTGCATTTGTGATTCTAGGGAAAATTTGGAAGGGGACATTACTCCCTATTTCACATTTAATGATTAGTTGCTTGTACATCACGTCTCTCAACAATCTCAAGACATATGGGAACATCTACAAATGTTACAAGACTTCACATAGAACATCCTAACATCCCTATACAAGTCCCAAAACAACCCTTGAAAATTGACAGTTTCCTAGATGTGTCTAATAGATTATAGATTATATTGCTTTATCCACTTGTTGATAACTGGTTGATAGTTAAAGGCGTAAAGGAAACACTATTGACACATTCTCTATTTTGCATGAACTATTTTTGAAAAAACAAATTGTGGCGGGAAGTTTTCTTAAGAAATCGAAAGTAAAACCTGTAAGAATAGAAAGGATTAGGAAGGTTTAAGATGTATAAATACCCAAAAGTTTTATCAATCAACTAAAATAGGAAAGAGAAGTTATACACAGTAGTAGCTTACACTTAAAAACTGTAAACTATATAGAACATAAATATAACACTAACACTAAAATTCCAAAAATTGCATATATTTATTAACTTACACATTTTTCTTAAATGGCATCCCCATCCCAATACCCATCTCATACCCAAACATCTCGTCTAAGGATTTGTATGATACTAAATTTATCTTCCAAGTTAATTAAAGATCTAATTAAGTACTAGATTTACAATCTTAAAAATACGAAAGCACTTATCTCCTATGCACAACAAAGTGCATTACGCCCCCCAAGTTTTATCAAGGAAAACACAATAAATTTACAATTAAATACAGCAAAATTTGGATTTCTAAAGCACTAGGTAATCTGAAAAAGATTTAGGTTTTCAACTACAAGTATTTTTGCCCACTAAAAGCTAGATAGCATGAAAAGCTCAAAAACCTTTAAAATATTATAATACCACCTCAAGTCTGATAAGATTATGTGATAATAGTATTCAATTCCCTCAAGACTTGAGATTTTATATAAGGTTAAACTGGGGAAATAAGGTTGCCAGGGTACACTACCCAGAAAAGGCTAGATGCAACTCATAGAAGACATTGAACAAAGAAGTAGACCTCAGTAGCACTGGGGGGCCACCCACCCCTGATTATTGGGAAGGAAGGGAGCACACATAAAAGTAGTCAACGTACAAGTCGATTCCCTCAGCTTGGAACCCATACAAGTATAGGTCGATTACCCCAGTTGATTCCATGAGGCGGAACCACTCAATCGAACCCCTGATTGGAGGGAATTGAACGAATAGCCTTTAAACCTAAAGGCTAAGGTTAATAACAAAACAAAAATCTTCATACTACAATCAAAAAAATTCAGACTTGCCTGCCATTCCAATCACAATGATAATAACTGGCTTCCGCTTGAAGTTTGAAGGCCCGGACACCACCTTGCTTGATGTGGAAGATGACGATGCTTCTGCCACTTCATTTGATATAGCAGGAGGCTCCAAGTGCTCTGCTTCACTCATTTTCTGTACAACACAGAAACCCCTATCACCACCATGCATAAATCCTTACAATGAATAACAGAGAATATATGTGAAACTTAAAAACAATGGCAGCTTAAAAATTGCAAAACACCGCTAGAAAAAATTGTCAAAAATTATTTGTCAGGTACAAATGGGAAACTCAAGAGAATGTCTTCATTGTCATCATTTCATCTCCATTATTACCCTCATTCCTAACTCTTTTGGGATTTTCTCTAAGTTGAAGTAATTTTTACACCTATAAGCATGTAGCTAGAAAAATAGTTACAACATTATAAAAAAGACATTGTAAAATTACTACAAAATACCATTCGATGTTATTTTGCAATGAACTACAAAGTAATGTCAACATACAAAAATATTACTCACCTACATACAACAACTATGCCTACATCTGGAAAATATGAAAATGTCCATTAGAATTTTGACAAGCCATTCCAAGCCACAACTCTTTAGATAAACATCTACTTTTTTTTTTTTTTTAGCCAACGTCTACTTTTGACTAGTAACATGGTAGAGCGACACCAATAGAGCTAACTAAAAAAATGATCAGATAAGCTCACATTTTTTTTCCAAATCAACCACTACATGAACCTTTTAATTGCTCTGTTTACTTGGCACATAATTATCAAATAGCATCTCAAAAGGATTTGGTATTTAAAATAAATCACCTCACCACACAAAGTTGTATATACATCCTAAAATATTTGTTGAAATAGGAATCCATAAAAAAGTTCCTAAATATCATCGAAAGAAATGCAACCATGTAAACCATAGAAGTAGAAATCTGTGAAAAATTGCAAATATATCCAATTAATTGGGAATCGCCAATGCTGCCGATTTATTCCTAAAAAATTTGTAATTTTTTTGTCCACGTTTTTTTCGTGATTTTTTGGGCGATTAATCGCCAAAAAATCTTATACAATAGGTTTTACAGAGGATGCAAAGTTTCAAGGGGCATTCAACATGATGGTCAAGAAGGCGATCGCAATAAAGGTAGGGTTCCATGCATATTCATAAAACCCTACTCTATGTTGGTATTTTTCAGTGTCTTCATTCAAGATTTGTGAGAGAAAAGTTGCTTTGAATATGAGATGTCTTTCAATATTAGACAGGTTCTAGAATTTCTTTAGAGCATTGGTGAGATCAAAGAACAATGAAGGGGTTTTTTCCATGTGTTTATTGCATTTGATTAGTCATATTTTTCAAAGATATGGACAATGCTCTTAGATTGATAGAGTAGATCTATTCACTGATTCTTGAGGGGCAGAGATATCACAGTTATATTATTACACTGCTCTAAATAAGGGTTTCACCCTTCTTTCAAAGTTTTCATACTCTGTTTCAACAGTTATTTATGTTTTGAAGGTCTGCCTTATCAATGATCAAATGATTATTTTGTAGATAAAAAGATCTTCCCATAGGTGAATGACTGTTCTATGAAAAGAGTGATTGACTGTTCCAAAACAGTAATTTACTGTTCTTAAAGGGTTTTTCTCACAGTTTGAAGGTAATATTCACTGTCGAGATAAGATCTATTCACTGTTAGAAGAAAATAGAGATCTAAACATATGTTAGGCAGTGAATAGACATAGTCATGAAGAGTACCTTTAGTTATATGCACAAGGATACATGTTATCATGACAAAGAGAAGCAATAAGCAGAATAGTCCTATTGACTGTCATAAAAAAGTGAAAGTAAGCCTTGCTACTTGTGTTCTTGTCAAAAGGTTACAACAAATGTGCAATCTAAAGTGTAGAAGTGATACAAGATCAACGAAGCTTCCAGAACAATGATGGAGAAACAACATGACGGGTAAATTTGTAGTCAAGAGAAGAAATATGCAATCAAATGCATAATGATGCAATGATACACAATACCTCCAGACTTCCAGTACAACACAAGCTTGTGAGACCACTAATATTTTGGAAAGATAGGTAATGAATCTCAGCTTTAGAGATTAGTCATCCATTCACAAAAAGACTCCCAACTTAGGAAGATTAGAGAAGAAAGAATATATAATACATCAAGATCCAAGATTTGCTAGCACAAGTCTTCATGCTTTCACGCAGTGAGAGACAAGTAAATGGGAGTTTAGACCTTATAGAAAAGTTTAAGTTCCTTAAATTGGATTGTGATGATCAAAGAGAACCACAAGGTAAGCTAGGTAATGCACTTAGTGCAGGTTTAGAGTTATTGCTGCAAGGAAATGGCAAACCCATTATAAAAAATTCAATGTATTTTGTACAATCCCTTCTATTTTCTACAATTTATGGGTTGAACTCTATTTTATTTGCTCTCAATTTATCTATGCTATGGAAATGCCCTTTAATTTTAATTTTTTTAAGTAGTTTTTGACTGGTTTTCTTCAATTTTTTACATTAATTTGTAAATTTTATTTTTACCCAATTTTTTGCCAATTTAAAAAAAAAAAACTATACATTTGGTTTGCCAATTTATTCCCCGAACGATTAATGCTTCTATGATTTAAACAACTTAGAGGTTGCTGATGTACTATAGACTAAATTTGCTTCAAGCATGCCATTGGAATCATCTTAATTTTAGAAAGTGGTGGAAGTAATAGGAGCTTTAAAATAATCTGCAGCACCTATAGCCACTTCAAATCAAGATTAACAACTTCAATCTTTTTCCAATTTCAAGCGTAAACCATTATCCTCTTTTTTTGTTCTCAGAAATGAACCTTATATAAAAACACAATTTTTTACTTATACATATTTCAAGGACAAGATAAACTTTGGAATTGATGTGCAAATATATTACAAGAAAGACTTGAAAAAAAATTAAAATACATAATAAAGTAATTAAATGCCAGAAAAATGGTCTACCCAACAAACATATCAAGATCTATTGAAAAAAATGAGCTAATCCTTGTGGTCCCGAGGAGAGTACACACAGCAATTCTATTTGTCAATCAACAACGACACTTGAATTCTGCAAACAATATAAACAAATTAACTTATGTGAAGTTGTTGCAAACTCTCAGAACCCCACCACTAGTTAGGATTGATATTACTCTTCCTAAGCAACCACTAGTACACAATTTTTTTTTCAAATGCTATTATTAATTTATTTGCAGTTTTGAAATGCAACAAATTGCATGGGATGACATACAGCACTGGTAAGGAGAAGGACCATGAGCCCAAATACCACGCAGCCATACCAAGGATCAAAAATTGGTCAAGATACTAGTCCAACATAGCACTCCAAGAGAAATTTATCAACCAAAAACAAAAGCTAACCTTTGTATCTGAAATTTCAATGAGGCATAGGATTTTTACATCTAGATAAATTATAAACTATAAAATAAGACCATAATAAGAGAAACCCAAAAAAATGCATTAAACTGCAAACCATTAATCAAAAAGCAGGTTGGTCCCTGTATAATAACATCAGGAAGGCAAGAACAAACTAGCATGCATCAATCCCTCATTCAAGAAAAAAATAAATTGATTAATTAAAAATTCCACCTTAATTCCCCTTTCTAAACCCGACTTGCAAGCTACTCAAGAATACATACTTCTTGCTATAAAAAATTAAATAAGCTCATCTATACCTATAAAATACTAGCTGACGTAAACTCCATATTTTAATCCACTGTTCTAACCCATAATCTACGGGTTAGAGTAGGATTAACCCTCTCAAATGCAGAAAATATCAAATACAATTTATCTAAAATAAAAACAAAATAATCAATAAACAATCCTGATATTTTTTGCCCACATAGAAACTTAATATTATGAAATCAGAAAGGAAATGCTTTAAAAATCCTTTTAAACTCATCTGTTAAAAACAAGAAAAAAGCCTGAGATACCCAAATAAAACCTCAAGAACAAGGAAAACAAAATAAACAAAAAATTAGAAACACCAAATAAAAGTAAAATTCATCTCAAAGTAAAATACCTCTACCTGAAGAAACAAATAGGGATTAACACTGTATTGTAATAATATCATATATGAAAAGCTTACTTACTAGCACTTGCACCCAAAGAAGGTGCCACGGTTAGGTCGATAGAAAACTATATGTAAGCTAATAGGTTACAGGATACAGCTCGATTTGTGCATAGAAGAAAAGAGTGGACAAGTGAGCAATAGGGCAAAAAATTAGATCAAATTTGCACGAAATTAAATCTGTATCAAATATATAGAAATATACATGCATCAAAACATTCAACTAAAATAAGCAGAAAATTAAGTAAAAGTACCATTAATATACAAATTTCACCATTACAAATATATTAATAAAGATAACATAAATATACAAATTTTACCATTACAAACATATTAATGATATATAATTTTTTTAAATGTTACTTTTCAATTTTCCTTGACCTACACCAATTCACTACCCTTAACACTTCAATCACCAATTATAAACTAACAAACTGTAAACAAATTTTGCTTGTTCTCCTTAAACAATTATAATTACAAATAATTTTATTTTAAAAAATATGAAAATCACAAATTTAATGGTGTATTTAGATGGATTAACCACTAGAAACTATAAAGTATTTATACTTTAAAATTCAATGCATCCTTAAAAGTCAACAGTCTATATTTCAATGGATATTAGAGGGTCTGGTAGCTAGATAGGGTCCCAACTAATTGTCAATTAATGGAAATTTTCGAAAGAGCATATAAATTTATATTGTCAATTGACAGAATCTTCAAAATATAAAATTTCAAAAAAGCATATATCAAAGTGACGTGATTTATTGTGTCCCTGATAAAAGCTCTTCAAATGACAGGGTGATCTAATGGGGCCTGAGCTAAAGAAACTAAAACAAATGCCTCATACTTTTAAGTATGATGAGACTTTTTGTAATTGGTGATGTTGCCATGGAAAGCTAGGAAAGTTGACAAAATTAAAGTGAATGACCCATTTCACAAATAGTGAAACTTCCTATGACTAGAAATGTTGTGATAGAAAGAGAGAAGATTCAGTTCAAACTGTAGATAATTCAGACTATTTCAAAGCTAATATCATTTTACAAGATAAAATGTAATTAATAGCTCCATCAATGATTCAATATGCTTCATCTTATCTTTCTTTTTCATTTGAAAAGCCTAAGAACCCAACCCAGTTTGCAATTAAGAAACCATATTTTCCAACTGCAGACATCCCTCATAATTGAATCCTCCCATTTGGGTTTTAGGAAGCTCCTCTAAATTAAATATGAATACACTATCATAAAGTTGTATGTACATATTGAATCTTTGTTGAACTAAAACCCATACTGAAAGTTCCTAAATCTCACAAGAAGAAACATAACCTCACTTAGAGCGCATTAATGTCCTATGGCTAAATCACCTTCAAACAAGCCACTGAAATTATCTTAATTTTGGTAAGTGATGGAAGCAATAAGAGATTTACAAGAATCAGTAAAATTAATAGCCACTTCACGTCAAGATTAACAACTTCAATCATTTCCTAAATTTCGAGAGCAATCTATTATGGCTTTGTTGTGAGGTTTTCACACCATCGTCCCATTGCAAATGGGGACCCCCCTCTTTTTGCTTTGGCAATAGGAGTAGTTGTCTTAGGTGGTCTTAGGTGGTAACAATTTTCAAGTCTCCAAGTGGAGGAAGTGATTTTGAGCAATTTTGGCTTGCTGGGATGTCAAGTTTGTCTAGAATGTAAGCGAAAATTGGGCTAAGCTAGTCATGGAGATGGAGTTGAAACCAAGTGATTTGTGAGGAAATGAGTTGGAATCATTAGAAAATCCTTGTTCCAACTTCAATTTGGTCTTAGAAAGTCAAGAAAGGTTGTGGGAGGTAACATTGCTGAAGGCATGCTGAATCCTAAAATTTGGCTAAGTCTAGAATTTTTTTAAAACCCCTAAAATCTAGAATCTGCATTTTAACTCATATGAGGTTGAAACCTATCTCAAACAACCTAACAGTATTTATACAAATATAACTTAAAGTATAACTTATACTTGAATGTTATATTTGTATAAATCCTCCCACCCCCTGAGCTGAAAAAATGGCTATGGGAAGTTAGGGCTTTCAAAATCCTGGCACTAGGTCGAAATCCGACCATGTCCAAGGATAAAATCCTTGCCCACCCTTGATTTCCGCCCTAGCAAAATTGGAGTGAGCATTGGCACAACCCCCTCAAGCTTGCATTGTCAAGAGTAAACAAGTGAAAATGGAATTATTTTTATGTTTCAAGGTGAAATGTTAAGAAGTGAAAATCCTCTGGTAGGGGCGGAATCCGCCCCCTACCTAGGATTTTATCTTCTCCCAATCATGAACTCCGCCCTCTCAAAACTTAAGCAATTCAACTTTTTGTCGGCATGATGCCAATTGAATCATTGAAGGGCCAAGTCTTGATGTTTCTTGATGAGTGGGGGGAGAAGTGAGTGAGATTTGACATAATCCTTAACTTCCTTTGACATTTGCCTTGCATTTCAAGGCTAAAGAACACTATCTTGATAGCTAAGCATGGTGAAGATGAAAGAAACAATGCAAGTCTGATTTTAAGGGAATGAAGAGGGAGTTTGAATGAAGAAAATCCTCGCCTTTAGTCAAATTCCGCCCCTGGAACATATAATCCTCGATGGCCCCTATTTTCCGCCCAACTAGTAAGAGGCAAAATCCTCGAAGCCTCATGAATTCAGCCTCAATAAAAAGGGGCAATCTGATATCTTTTGGAGGCATGATGAAAGAAAATGAACAAAGAAAAATCCTCTAACTGGCTTAAAGTCCGTCTTGGGGCTAAAATCTGGCCTCTAATTTCCAAGTGAGCGAAAGAGGAGAAATTTGAATGAATAAAAATCCTGGCGATGGCCTGATTTCCACCTTGATGTTGAGATGTGAGATGTTTAAGATGATGGGTAAAAATCTGAAAATGAAAAGGGATGGGGGTATGATTTAGGCAAGTTGAAAGGTGAAGAAGTTCCTTGAGGGATGGCAGAATCCGCCATCCCCCAAGGATAGAAATCCTCGCACAATGTAAATTTCCCCCCAAGGACAAAATCCTCAAGCATAGTGAAATTCTGCCCCCCATATTAGAGGCTCAGCTAAACATAAGGAGCAGCGACTTTTATTGAAAGATGATTGCAATTTGAAACCATTACTATCCGTTATCAAGTCGGCCTTGGAGGAGTTAAAAAATAAATTAATTCAAATAATTTCATTGGCCAAATTATAACAAAGTTGACCTTCATTGAAAAGTGAGCCTCTTCAAACTTAAATAGTCTATAAAAGAGGGGGCATTCAAATCATCTTCACATCAATTCAGGGCGATTTTTGTCTCTGCTATAGACAGGAAGCTATCTCATTGAGGCAATGAATTGTCTCCGATAAGGCAGCGAAATACTTTCAAGTGGCAAATTGGCCTATAGTTTCAGCAAATTGTATCCTTGGTTGGCAGCTAAAACATAGGAAGGAAGTGCAGCTAGTGGGAAAACAACAAATCTGGGTGAATTTATTCCCAAAAAAGTCAGACTTGTAAGTGAGAAAGAGGAAAATCTAAACGTGCTCTAAAGCAAAAACATCTATCATCTCAGATTTGATTTTGTCCAAATTCATTGTACTGATCTGAATTAATTAATAAAATTCCCAATTCTTTCAAGTCAAAATGCTAGATGCTTTAGGGGGAGAAATCAAATTTGTATAAGGGGGGATTTTAGATGATAAAAAAAATTCAATTGATCTAACTTGAATTCTTACCCAAGTTAATGAGTCAAAATTTGCAAGAAGAAAAAGGGTTTGATCTTAAGATTAAGAAATTTCATTTTGACTCTTTGGCGTTGATGCAATTATCTCATGAACTTTCAGATTTCCTTCCCCTTTGCTTATCAAGTTTAATGCTTTTTCTTTCTTGTTTTGCAAGGTAAGTTGCTGAAGGAGAGGCTTGGAAGGGTGGAGATGGTGGCAAGGGATGTTCCAGACTTCAAAGTTGCAAGTGGATGCTTCAAGTTCAAGCTCGAAGACTTTCAAATGAGAAGAAGTTTCAAGTCAAGGTTATCAAAGGACAAATTCAAGCCATGTTTACAAGTTCAAGATGCAAGTGATTCAAATCATGGCAATGAGAAGATTTCGAAATGAAGATAGAGAAGATTAGAGAAGATGGAGCAATTTGGGAATACGCCATTACTATTGAGGGCTTAGCAATGTTGAGTGTCAAGAGGTATTTTTTCCATCACCAAGAGATTGACCAAGTCTGTAGGATAAAGACGCTGAGGTGGCACCTTGTTGTCTTCTACCAATCAAGTTACACATGTCCAAACACATTCAATCAAATCATGCCAAGTGTACAATTTTCTCATTGTTTATCAAAGGCATTGTAATTTTCCTATTGGCCCACAAGGTGGTGCCTTCATGTAATTGGTTGATAAGGTGGCAACCCTAATTAGGGTTTGTAGGGACAGATCTTGGCCCTCCATTGTATTTGAACACCTATAAAGGGCCAAGGCCTTCTCATTTGTAGCAGTTAGTAGAGGAGATTAGGAGACTACAGAGAAGTTAGAAAGCTAGAGTAGAAGTAGGCTAGCTAAGGGAGAGACTTGATCAAATTGTTGCTATAATACTATTGAAGTGATTGATAATTCATTGTTGGTTTTCATGGTGAGTTACTTAATGTTGTTTTGAAGTGTTGCATGGTTTCTTCAATCCTAACTTGGAATAGATTTAATTTCATGTTGTTTAGAAGTAGCTTAGTTGAATGAAAGAAATTGTGGATGTTTACTTGTTTGACTCGAACAAAACTAGGCCACTAGCCTCTTGTTGATGGTAAGAGAGCCTTGTGTGGTAAGCTAGTGATTGCACTTAACTTCAATTGATATTCAATCTTTAGTTTGCATCCATTGATGGGATTGAAGAGGAGATGTTGATATGAAAATTATTCGAGTATACCTTACAAGCTTGCACTAGGTGGGTGGAAGTCGCTGACAAAACCACAACTAGCAGAGTCCAAGTTCATCCATACTTCCTTCCATTCCTAGATTAGAAGTAGAAGTTAAGTTTGAATTTAAGTTGATAGAGTCCAAGAGTTCGAAATCAAAAACCATATTTTCATCGCACATTGTGAAGCTAAATCTTTAGAAGTGCAAGCAGTTGATATCCATTGAATGATAACGTTAGTCCCCTAAGTGATTATCAGCAAATCACATTTATTTCACTGAGCAAGTATCCACAATTGAAGGGAACCTTGAAGTCATTTCACAATCTTACTTTGCAAGCTTAGCATGAGAGATGACGTTATTCAAGAGAGGATTGAGTATTTGGTATTTCACCTTGGAATATTGAGTGTTTGATTCTGCATGTTGTAGTGGAATAAAACTCACATCAACAAGTTCCTCTTTTTTCCTTCTAGAAAAAATAACCTTATACAGGAACACGTTATTTTTCTTATGCATGCCCTCAATTATTGACTTTCAAGGATAAGATCACCCTTTGAATTATGTTACAAATGTATTAAGTGTTGGAAACAATATTGTCATTGATGTCAAAGGTAAGAAGATCAATTGTTATTGATGTCAAAGGAGAATTAATATCAAGATGACATAAGGGTCCAGCAACGAACACTCGTGAAGAAGAGAAAGGTTAAAGATCAAACTGTTCAGAATTTGAGAGAGAGTGGGTAAAATTGAGTTAATCAATAGGAATAATTATTAATACTATTGAGCAAAATATGTCTGTGGAAAGAAATGATTGCTGGTATCATGTAATCCTATCCCATCATCATGTTGGATCCAAATACAAGATATATTAAACGTATGATTCTGCATATCCACATTGAGGGAGTGACATGCTATCTACTCAAGTGAATATGAAGATATAAGAAATAAGTATTACTGAATATTAGAAGCACTACAAGAGGATCCGAAAGTATATGGAAAAGAATGATGGAATAAATAATGGTACTGCTTTTAGAAACAAGTTTGAGAAGATGAATATAGGAGAAAACAGCCATGTCAATATGTTGATCAACCCAACCTTGACCAGGGCCTTTAGAGAGGACTAAAGAATAAAGTAATTGTGTTTTAATTTATGAGGCCGGCCCTGTAGGAGTGCTGATTTTGGATGAAAAATGTTTATCATGCTCATCAACCCATAGTTGGCACCCACTTTGCAAGGAAGATTTAAATTAAATTAATATTAATGTTTTCTGTTTGGGATGGCCTCTCAAGAGGGGTGCATCTCTTGGATGAAGGGGTATTATGCAAGATATATATTGAAGATATTTTGAGGGTGAAATGAGAAGCAATCAATTGAATATTTTTTGAATAAGAGCAGATCTAGAGGAGTCCTAGGGCAGAGAAATATGAAAAGTATTTCAGATTTGTTTGAAGCCTAGCAGAGCAAATCTATAAAACATACTTGAGAAGATTGTGAGCAGATTTATAAGGGATTGGTGAGCAGATTCATGAGGAAGTTATGAGCAGATTGTGAGCAGATTTATAATAAGTTTATAAAAGGAGATTTAAGGCAGATCTGTGAAGAGGAGTTTATGCAAATTTAAAAGAGGAATATATAGCAGATTTATAAAGCAAAAAAATTACAAATATAAAAGAGATCGATGGCAGATTTTTCAAAGAGGAGTCTATGGCAGAAATATATGTGAAAACATTCAGATTTGTGGAGGAACATATCGCATCATCATCAAGTAGATATGTGATGAAGAAAATTTGTATGAAGACTATTGGATCGTCTACAAGCAGATTTGAAGGAAAGTATATGTACTTTCAGATTTTGTGAAGACAGAGTCGTCCATTGAAGAATTCAGAAGTTGGTGCTTCCTAAAGGAGGGATTGCTATCTCTCGCAAAGTTGCTACAAACTCTAAGTACCCCATCACTACCTACAGCTGAGATTGCTCATTCTATGCAATCACTTCTTCATAAATTTTATTTTACATTAAATTCAATTATTTGCAGTTTTGAAATGCAATCGGTTGCATATAAATGTAATTACTATATCTTATACCATTATATATTATATTAATATCAAAAAAAAGCTCTCCAAATAAGCCCAAAAGTGTGAAAGGCAGATTATTCTGCTAGCAAAAATCGCATGTATTTTTCCTATATCCCAGCAATCGCCACGGGTAAATCTGATTTCACTGGGTAATTCACAGGAAGGAGAAGGTGGGGATAGAAGACATGGAGGTTTCTGGCCCAAAAGAAAAAATACACATTGGAGAAGCCACAAAAAGCACTTCAGCGTGTGGCAGGAGCGACAATGGCAGAAGGATTTGCCAAGGATATCACCCAAAAACAAAATCAGCATCTTACACTGGAGAAAGGCAGATCCCGTATGGGATAAATTGGAACCCTAGAACAGAATGGAATAGCAATAGTAGCAGAAATAAGAATGGAGATTTCCCTAAATTATCCTCCATTAGAAGCTGGCACGAAGAGTGCAGAAAACAGATAGAAGAGGGTTCCGAAGGAAAAAAGAGAACTGGTTCACACCAATTTAAATTTAAAGCAAGGCAATGAGCATCTCTTCCAAACCCCTAGAACCGATATGGGAGCATTTTAAAGGCTGAAGATTCTTTGTGAAATAGACTGGTGCGGACAGCCCAACAGGCAGAATCATTAGTTGGTGGGATGACCAATATGGGGGCTGGGTAAGTGCTAGAACTCTCTCAAATGGTTATTTCTTGATTGACTATATAGATAGCAGCCTTAAGAAAGAAATCGCACTTGGTAAAACATTATTTTTTGAAGGATTTTGTTTCTAACGATATGATTGGGAACCAAACTTCGATCCAATTAAAACCATAAACCGAGAAGATACCTTAAATGGATCAAGTTAAGCAATTTACCCTCGGAATATTGGAATATTAGAGCTCTAGAGAAAACTGGGTAGAAGGAGAAGGAACTAAAATGAATTAATATACCCTAGCAAGAAGGACATAGGTAATCTCTAGAGAGATAAGGAAGAAGAAATTGAAAATCACAAAAAAAATAGCCCCAATCTAGAATTGGAGGCAGTATGTGAATTTCTTGGGATCTCTCAAACACGAGAATAGGAAGATGAAAGATGAATCCATCCTAAAAGAGAAACAAGAATTGATTCAGAAAATCATGGAGTTAAAAAAAATAGAAGAAAGAACGAACGGAAGTACCTATGAAGGGAAGGAGTACACTAAGGAAGTAGATAGCTCAGTCCCTGGTAAAGAAAAGCTAGGAATCTATCAGGTACCTTCCAATAAACAAAAGATTAACTGTGGTAAAAACTCTAACAAGAACGTGTGAAGGAAATCCCTACAAGAGCTAAGGGTCAAGGATGGAAAGGTAGAAGGTCAACTCAAAATCACAACTCTCATGGAATCAGGGAAGGGGAACCCCTTCCCCAGGAGACATGATACTCAAATCATGGAATGTTAGGGGCTTAAACACCCCTAACAAAAGATGTCTGGTCAAGCGAAGGATTGGCTTGACCAAGGCGGAGGTAGTTCTTATTCAGGAAACTAAACTATCAAAAACAAAGGTGAAATCTGTTTTCAAGAGTTTCAAAAATTGGAAGCTAGGCATGGTTCTGGCAAAAGGGGCTTCAGGATTGGCTATCAATTGGAACTCAGCATTAGTCAGCTTTGAGGTGATGGGCGCTAGTAGAAATTGGATTGGGGGGAATTTAACTAGTTTAATCTCCAATCTAAAGTTCATTTTGATCAATGTCTATGGGCCTGTTTCATGTGTTAATAAAAGAGAGGTGTGGACTGAAATAGACAATTTCATGGATAATCATTCAACAGAGCATAAAATTTTGGGGGGAGATTAATGCTATCTTATACAGACAAGATAAAAGGGGTGGAATTGGCAAATCTGACCAAACACAGAAGGATTTTGACGATTGGGCTTTAACTTTAAGGAATAACTTGATTGAAATAGAGCTAGTAAATGGAACCTACACTTGGAATAACAGAGGAGTGGGATTCAGTAATATAGAAGAAAAGTTGGACAGATTTTTCTTTGGAGGGCACTTGTCCACTTTTCCCTTCACCTTAGAAGGGGCTATTCTACATTGCTTGGTTCATATCATTATCCAATCCAACTCAATATTCTTGGAGAAGAAAAGCCATTAAGGTCACCCTTCAAGTTTGAAAACATGAGGTTCAAAGACAAAAACTTCTTAGCAATGATAGAATCCTGGTGGAAAGAGGTCTTTGAGGACTCTAAGCTATTTTATGTTGGAACTAAACTCCAACTTGTCAAAAGGAGGCTCTTAGAATGGAATAAGGATCATTTTAAGAATATATTTCAGACAAAATCTCAGATTGAAGAAGAGCTGACAGTGCTGAATGAGGTAGTCATAAGGAATGGGATAACAGTTGAAAGTTTTACGAGAGAAAAAGAACTCTTGAAAGATTATGAGGTATTGTCTAGGGAGGGTGTTTTGGAGGCAGAAATCTAGGAAGACATGGATTGAGGTGAGGGAAAGAAATATTAAATACTTTCACAACATTACAAGATAGAAAAGAGATTTGAATTGCATCTCTTATTGGAAAACACGGATGGTTCATTCACTAAGGAGCCCAAAGTAATCAGAGAAAAAATTGTTGAATTCTTCTCAGAATTCCTAAACAAAAAAGTAGGTTCTAATCTACCAGCTCAACAGCCACTTTTGGAACACATACCCAGGGTGATAAATGAAGAACTAAACAAGATGCTAAATGCCAAATTTACATATACAGAAGTTGAAAGTTCAAACAGCCCTCAATCAATTACATCCGGATAAGGCCCCTGAGCCTGATGGATTTTTGGCTGGTTTCTTTCAAAAATGCTGGAGTATAGTTGAGGATGAGTTAGTTGGAGCTATAGAGGCAGCAAGGAACTTGGGGATTCTACTTGGGGAGGTGAACAAGACCTTCCTGACAATCATTCCCAAAAAAAAGGAAAGCAACAAGGCGAGAAGATTTTCGTCCCATCTCCCTCTATAATACAATATACAAGGTAATGACTAAAGTGGTGGCTAATAAGTTGAAGACAGTTCTTCCTTGTGTTATCTCAGAGGAGCAAATAGGCTTTGTCCCAGGTCACTCTATAATTGGGGTCATCATAGCCTAGGAGGCAATTCAC
The DNA here is from genome assembly GCA_018584345.1 of Thuja plicata. Classification (NCBI taxonomy): domain Eukaryota; kingdom Viridiplantae; phylum Streptophyta; class Pinopsida; order Cupressales; family Cupressaceae; genus Thuja; species Thuja plicata. The sequence goes on along the minus strand of MU225627.1, from coordinate 1,902,069 downwards.
TCACAGCAATCCAATAAGTAGTCGAGCATGCTAATCAAATTGGACATAAAGAAAGCATATGATAAAGTCAATTGGGATTCCTGTGCAAAATAATGGAAGCCTTTAGTTTCAACAAGCAGCATATAAAGTGGATAGTCACATGTGTATTCACCCCAAGGATATTTGTACTAATAAACGGATCACCTAAGAGTTTTTTTGAGGTTCCCTAGGGACTACGACTAGGAAAACCACTGTCTCCTTTCCTCTTCGTCATCATGGCTGAAGCACAAGAGCAATCAAAATGGCATTTTCCAACGGACAAGTAAAAGGTATGACAATCACCAATAATATCCAAATCACACACTACCAGTTCGCAAATGACACCATGTTATTTGGGGCAACAAAAAAAAAAGAAGCTAGACAATACCTAGGGATATTATCTAAATATGCAAAGGCCTCTGGACAGGAGGTAAACCAAAATTAATCAGAAGTTTTTTTTCATATCAACCCTCCCAAGGAAAGAAACAAATATTTTTGGCCTACTCAATTTCAAAAAAGGGTCTTTTACCATGCACATATCTGGGCCTTCCTATAGATAAGGCATTGAGGAACTCAAAGCTCTGGTACTTGTTGTGAGGTTTTCACACCATCGCCCCATTGCAAATGGGGACCCCCTCTTTTTGCTTCGGCAGTAGGAGTAGTGGTCTTAGGTGGTCTTAGTTGGTAGCAATTTTCAAGTCTCCAAGTCTAAGAGATGAGTTTGAGCGACTTTGGCTCGTTGGGTAGTCAAGTCAGCCAGGGATATGAACGAGAGTTGGGCTAAGCTAGTCAAGGAGGTGAAGTTGAAATCAAAGGATTTGTGATGAAATGAGTTAGAATCTTTTGAAAACCCTTGTTCTAGTTTCAATTTCATTTTAGAAAGTCAAGAAAGGTTGTGGGAGATAGCACTGATGGAGGCGTGTTGATTTCTAAAATTTGCCTAAGTCTGGAATTTTTTAAGAACTCCCAAAATCTAAAATCTTTATTATAACTCCTATGAACTTGAAACCTAACTCCCAAAATATAAAATCTTTACTAGAACTCCCAAAATCTAAAATCTTTATTATAACTCCTATGACCTGGTCTTAGTTGGTAGCAATTTTCAAGTCTCCAAGTCTAAGGGATAAAGTTGAGCAACTTTGGCTCGTTGGGTAGTCAAGTCAGTCAGGGATATGAGCGAGAATTGGGCTAAGCTAGTCAAGGAGGTGAAGTTGAAATCAAAGGATTTGTAATGAAATGAGTTAGAATATTTTGAAAATCCTTGTTCCAGTTTCAATTTCATCTTAGAAAGTCAAGAAAGGTTTGTGGGAGATAACACTAATGGAGGCGTGTTGATTTCAAAAATTTGGCTAAGTCTGGAAATTTTTAAGAACTCCCAAAATCTAAAATCTTTATTATAACTCCTATGAACCTGAAACCACTCTCAAACATCCTAACAATATTTATATAAATAATAACTTGAAGTATAAAATGTAACTTATACTTAAATGTTATATTTTATATAACATCATTTTGCCCTCCAAGCTAAAGAAATTGAAGTGGACAAGTTGGGAGTTTCAACATGCAAAATCATGTATTTCCACCCAAGAAAAATCCCAACTTCTCAAAATTCCTGCCATGGTCTAGAGGGGGGATACAAGCTTGGATATGAGAAGTAATGGGATGACATCGCCCCTCCTTTCAAACGAAGGCCAAGTAGCATGAAAATTGAAGTGAAATTTCAAGGCGGAATTTTCACAAACATGGGATTTCCAAACCCAACTTTCCAAAATCTCCTCCATAAGCACCCTTGGGCAGAATTTCTCCAAACATGGGATTTCCAATCCCAACTTCACAAAATCTCCGCCCTAGAAAGGAGGTGGCCTTGGGTGAAAGTTGAATGCCAAATTGGTGAGGGAAGACATAATTGAAGGAGAAAAGATGAAATCAACTAAATCCTTGGAGAAAATGATGAGTGAAAATGAAAATGAATTGAATTCTTATGGCGATGAACTTCCAGCCAACTAGATTTGCACATCCGATTGAGATTCATGACAAGTAAACCTTGAAAACCGTTTCAAACATGAACTTGAACTTTGGTTAGCAAAATGAGCATGCAAGGTGAGGGTCGGAACTCAAGATCTTGGGACTTCCGCCCTTGCAAAATCCCAAGAATGCAAAAGTTTTGCCCTGCTATAAATGGGATTTCGATGAAGGCTATCAACTCCAAGTTGATCCAAAGGATGAAAAAAGATGGATTTCGATGAAGGTTATCAACTCCAAGTTGATCGAAAGGATGAAAAATGATGTTTGAGGGGCAAGATCGATGAAACTTGAAGAAAGATGTGAAGTTTTTGAGCTAAAACGAAGTGAAATGACTGAAAATGAGCTGCAATGTTGGGCGGAATTACTCAAAACTTGGGATTTGCAATCCCAACAATCCAAAATCTCCCCCATAAGGGGGTCTTGGGCAGAATTTTCACAAACTTAGGATTTCCAAACTCAACAATCGAAAACCTACGCCCTTGGCATGATGGGTGCTCAAGGAAAAATCATTTGGAGTTAGTGAAAAAATAAAAAATGATGAGGTGAAAATGGATTTCATTCAAAACACGCAAGGCTGGACGACATGAGCCATTTAGATTTCTGAGAATGACAATTTCAAATTAAAACTTTGCCAATAAATAGGTCAGCCTAGCTCAAAGGGACATGCCTCGTGAATTTGGTATCTATATAAACAGGATGGAGAAGCTCATTTCAAACACCAGTCCATTCAAACAACAATCGAATAAGCAGATCAGATCTAGTGTGAAATTCAGAGAAGGAAGACCAAAATTGATATCAAGTGGCATTCCATTAAGTTAGTCTTGCTGAAGGTGAGAAATTTCCAGGTGAAAGTCAAGGAATTCCAATCAAGTATGAAAGGAAATCAGATTTGCAAGAGAAAGTCATGAATTCGAAGGGGTTGCTGAATGTTATTTCAAGAGAAAATTCTATATTTCAGACTCAGCAAATCAGAAATTTGAACTTTAATGAAATTGGAAAATCATTCTCTTTTAGGATTGCATGATAGAAATTGACTGAAATGACATTCTAAGGGATACAAGTTTTTAAATCATTCATTAGCATTTCAAGTAGTTGATTTTAGGAGTTTAAAGATAGAATTTAATTGGCAACTAAGGATGATTTGGATTAGAAATTGCAAGAAAAGGAAAGATTTCATTTTGCAAAAGAAGAGTAAAAAATGTATCCATGACAAGTGTTTTCTTGTTTTGCAAGGTGAAAACAAAAGAAGATTTGAAATTGCAATTTTGAGCTACAACTATAAGGACGATCCCACGACAACATGGAGATGGTGGACAAGAAGATAGTTCGAGCCCGAGTATCAAATTGAAGATGTGAATTCAAAGATCAAGGTCAAGATGAAGTTCAGAGAGCAGAGAACAAGGAGAAAGAACAAATTTGAAAGCTTACAAGTGAGATAAATCATCACCAACTTGAATTTCCTCCAGAAATCCAAGTTCACTTTGAAAGATCCAAGAGCATGAAGACTCCATCACTTCAAGAAGATCAAGGTCAAGGCATCGAAAGAGAAATCAAATTTGCAAGTACAATCAAGTTCAAATCATGGCAATGAGAAAATTCCAAGAGAAGATGGAGAAAATTTGAGAAGATGAAGCAATTTAGGAATATCCCATCACAATTGAAGGTCTGATAAATGTTCAGTATCAAGAGATATTTTCTCATCACCAAAGAATTGATCAAGTCAATGAGATAAGGATGCTAAGGTGGCACCCAATCATCTTCGACCAATCAGAAGGCTCCAGTTACACGTGTTCAAGCACATTCAATCATATTATGCCAAATGTACATGTGGAAGGCATCTAGTGCCTCTACCTAATCTATTTTCTCATTGGTTCTCAAAAGCATTATAATTTTCTTATTAGCCCAAGGGGTGGTGCCTTCATGTAATTGGAAGATAGTGGTGGCAACCCTAATTAGGGTTTGTAATGGATCAATCTTGGCCCTTGATCTTGAATCGATCTTGGCCCTTCATTGTAATTGAACAACTATAAAAAGCCAAGGCCTTCTCATTTGTAACTCAATAGAGTAGAGTAGAGTAGGAGAGGAGACTTGTTGAAATTGTTGTCGTAATGCTATCAAAGTAATTGTCGATTCAGTGTTGGTCTTCATGGTGGATTACTTGTGTTACTTTGGAGTTTAGAGTATTGCATGGTTTCTACACTTCCTCACTTAGATTAGATTTCATTTCATGTTGAGTAGAAGTAGAAGTAAATGGATGGAAGATATTGTTGAATGGTGATTAACGGTGGAGCTAGAGTCCATACCTTTTGGTACTTGATGATTGTAAGTAACAGTGCAAGGTTAGTCTAGGCCTAAATTGCAAGTGTTTAACTTCTATTGAAAATGTTCATTTAGATTGTGCCTTTAGAGGGTATTTGAATGAATATTGACAAAGTGAAAACTATTTCCGCATCCTTAGAAGATAGCACCCTCCTATGCCTAGTTGACAAAGCGAAGCAAGGACTAGTTAGAGGCTCACCCCATCAGCAACATTGCCTTACATTCTTAGAGTTAGATTAGATTCTCTAAACCCTTTCCTTTGCAATTGTTTGGTTGGAAGTGATTCAAGTTGTTGAAGTAGTTGATATGCATTGAATGAACAGCGTAAGTCCCTTTGTGATGCCCAGCATATCACATCATACAATTGAGTGAAAGTCCACAATAAGGAGAAACCTTGAGGTTGTCTCATTTGATCGCACAATCCATATACATTGTTTAGCATATGAGCATACTTATTCAAGAGAGAGTTGGAGATTTGGTGTTTCATCTTGGAATACTAAGTATTTGATTATGCATGTTGCAGTGGAACAAAACTCACGTCAATAGGACCCTTTAAAAGACAAGATGGATAAAAAGATGAGCTCGTGGAAAGGTAGATGGTTGTCATGGGTTGGAAGAATATAAAAGCTGAAAAATAGTTATCTCCACATTACCTATATATCTTTTATCATATCTAGCCCTTACAATTAGTGTAAATCAGTCATTCATACATAAAATGAGAAAATTCTTTTGGCAAGGATTAGCAAATAAGGACAAGCTTGCTTTTATATCTTGGGACAAGATATGCAAGCCGAAGGAGTATGGAAGAGTGGGGCTCAAGAACCATATGTGGCAAAATAAAGCTCTTGGAGCCAAACTAATTTGGAAAACGCTCAAAGAACCTCAATTGAAATGGGTTAGGATTTTGCAATCTAAGTATCTAAATAGTAATGATCCACCTGATATTGTCAAGATTAGTAATCCTCTGAAGGGTTCTCGTGTGTGGAATTTCATGCCAAGTTGCGGACCCATTATCTCAGCGCATATAACATGGGAAATACATGATGGAGCTCAGCACTCTTCTGGGAAGTTTCTTGAGGCGGCTTCCCTAGTCTAGATAGTTTGATTAGTATTGAAGAGACAAAGACTTATCTCATAACCCATCAGGACAGTAAGGTCAAGGACTATAGTATATTCAATCTCTAATGTCCCCTCTCAAAAATTGCATTTAATATAAATAATAATAAAGATCAAAACTTTTTTAAAAAGATAAATAATAATAAAGTACAATATATGAGATAAGCATCCGACAAGTAAGGATAAAGTATCATCAACACCAAATCATTAGAGACGGACAGATGAAGATTAGTTTCAAGACAACTAATGATCAATATTTTAATCTGTGGTCATGATGATGGTTATACGGCAATTAAGCAATTACAGTTTGTAACTAGCCGCCTTGTGTATAAAACGATGAGTTATCTCCAAGAATCGAAGACTAAGGGGATTAATTCCACGTGATTTAAGAGTTGATCATTTGATGATTAGCCAGCATTTGTTGTGAGAGGAATAGCAACTAAATTACAGCATTCTATGTAAGAGGATATCGACTAGGAGGCTAAGCGATGACAAGTGGATAAGGAATAATAATAAGTGGTAATCATATTGACTATGGAACCTGTATCATATCTTGCAATAGACAAATATGACTAATAATATTGATACATACATGCCGCTAATGATTGAAATATCTAAGGAAAGCGGTCAAAGGAAATCACGTCATGAGAAGAGCAGCAATCAATTAATGAACAAAGGTATTGAAATATTAGATTGACTAATATTGACCAACTTGCATATCTGAGGAGATTGTTATCGATTACTATGTAAATAAGACATCAGTTAAGAGTAATAAATCGATCGGTTAGTATTATGGGAAAGGGGTGTGAATAAAAAGAGAAAGGCTGTTATAAAGAGACAAGGATGTCTCCATTGGAGGCATCACTTCAACACACCAAGTACAAGAAGGAAGTCCATTCCTCTCGTTCAAGGAAGGCAAGAATTATAGTTTATTACATATATTCAGTACTGATCACAAGAAAGAGATCAGAAGGGAATAAGATATATTTTAGTTGCTTGTAAGTGTCACATAACGGCAAATGGGTATGCTGTGACTTGTTTTTTTTAAGTCCACACAGATCTACAGAATATTATATATAAATGCTGCTAGGAATAAAGGTACCAATATATGGTCCAGTGTGTATGCTGTAGCATAAACAACAGTTTATAAAAATGCAATCAGTATTATATGTATATAAATATATACATACATACATATACATACATACATATATATATACATATATGTATATATATATATGTATGTATGTATGTATGTATGTATGTATTCCTAATTAGTCATAATCCATTTGAAGTTAGTAGATTCATAGCCTATCCATTAATCACTCGCTATAGCCCTGTAAGAGGATAGGTTGGTGTTGTGTAGAAAGAGGCGGAGTAAATTCTCACAAGGTAGGTGAATCCCAAGATGGGATAGGTATGGGGCCTTGAAGCCTTGAGGAAGCCTACTTGTAGATTGGCGTCAAGCACCCTATCACAAGTAAATCCCCATCCTCCTTAGGGTTGAGTTTAGGAAAAGTAAGGAAGTGGGCTTACATGTGTTAACTATCAAATGTATTATGAATTATTTATTGTTTTCTTAAATTAATTTGATTAAAATGCATAGTAATGTATGTTAAACATCTGAAATTGACAGCCTCCTAGTAGGGCACATTACACAATCACATCAAAACAACCCAGCCCTTGGTTGGGAAAGGAGAGACATCAATTCCCTACCCCTGCCTGCACAAGAAATTGCTACTCTGGCAAGAGTCATCTCAGGTTGCAGATTAGTATTTAGATCAGGTGATGACAAACTAATATGGGCAAGAGCCAAGAGTGGGATGTTTAACACAAAAGATGGATACAGGATCATCTTTGGGACTGAGGGACAAACAAAGACGGATATTCCAATAAAACTATGTTGGGATAAACAATGTGTTCCTAGACCAGGGGCATTCGCATGGGCAGCCATCCAAAAGAGAGTCCTGACAGCAGAAAAATTCAGGAGGATGGGTTTTAAGGGCCCATCAAGATGTGCATTATGTAGAAAGGAAGAGAGTGTGGATAATATATTCATTGGGTGTTCATTTGCACAAGAATGCTGGAGATGGTTATGCTAAATTGGGCTAGATCACCACCTTGCCCAATGATAATATGTGCCTCTCTCAAGGATGGCCATTAAGAATAGGCTCGAGACTACTCAATTGTTTATGGAAGATATGTCCATCTCTCCTAATTTGGGAAATCTGGAAAGAATGGAATCAGAGGATCTTTGAAGATAAAAGCATGACATTAGTAGCCTTCAAGAACAAATGGATGCAGCAGTTGTAGAGGTTGCAAATAACATCACAAGCCTAGATCACCCCAATCGGGTGAGTTCACAGAGTGGGATGGCCAAATGCAATTTAGATGGATGGGCTTACAAATTCCCCCTTTCGTAGGAGTGGGATCACAAGAGGGGAACAATGCCAGAAGACAAGCAAGATAGATGGGCAACTCCAAGCTATGGCTGGTAGAAAATGAACTTTCATGGGGCCTTAAGAGGTAACCCAAGCCCCTCTGGGGCTGGGTGTATAGTCAAAATATGGGATGAGGAAGTAGTAGGGAGATTGGTAGTACCTCTAGAGAAGAACACCAACAACATTGCTGAATTCAATGCCCTCACTTTGGAATTGCTCTTCTGCAGAGATTTGGAAGTAGACAAGTTGGAGATTGAAGGGGATTAAACATTAGTCATCAATGCAGTTAGGAAAGGATCAACACCTGATTGGAAACTAAATGTTATGTTAGAAAAAGTGTTGGAGCTGCTTAATCTCTTTGAAGCATATACCATCAAACATGTGTATAGGGAAGCAAACAACGAAGCAGATGAGCTGGCCAATCACGCAAGCCATCAGACACTAAGGAGTTGATGGTTCAGTAGAATACCAACGGACCAGATCAATTGGCTAAGGATGGGATTCCATTTGGGGTACTAAAAAGTCATGAAGGATGGGGTTGAGGTAACTCGGTATTCACTAATGGGCTAGAATAGACAAAATGGGAGTCCCTAGAAACAGGGCATTATTAAGTGGTGTCTTCTGAGAAATAGAAACTCGTCATAGCTAATAACAATAAAGGAATATATCTTGAGCCCGATTGTTAGATGAGCTCGTTTCCATTCCCCTCTGGAGAATATGTAGTGCAGAATCAAGAAAAATGATAGAATGACAGCTATGAAAACAATTAGCACTATTAGTTAGCATTGATCCTACACTGCTTGAGTCAGCAGATATTACATATTATCATTTGGCTCTGAATTTCCAACATGGCAGCATGCATTTAAAATCATCTTCCGAGCACACTCAGCAACACCTAGTAATAATGGCAGGATGCAATTTACCTAGCAAATACTTCAAGTATTTAATTCATTCGAGCAGCACATCATGGATGATCGAAACAAGGACAGACTTAAATAGGACAACATTATATTTGATAAAGGTTGGCAGCAGTAATCATTTAAGTGTACAAGAAGCAAAATACTCACATACTTAAAGATACTATTTTGGCATGAAATGGGGTGATTTCCATCGATATGATGATGCACTAATGGGCCTCATCACCAAGGAGGTAGGGAAGAACGCTAAGATTTTTTCCTATCAAGAGACCTCCAAAACTCAAACATAAACTGCCCTGTTTCCATTTTTGCTAGCCTTGCACAATTCCCAATTCTGCAATTCGTATCCATGGATTCCCCCACTAGATTGGTGTCAAGCAAAAGACAGATGTCTTTCCTTGGCGAAATAAAGGAAAGAGGCTGAAAGCAGTGATGCACTATTTGCATGGATTAATTATCCAAGCCGTCAAAACAATTCTTGGAGGAGAATTCATCTTCACTGAGCACAGGTATAGAGTTAATACTGATATACCGGCCATGTTCATGGCCATTGTTTTTTGTGATGGAAGAGTCTATAGTTAGCACCAAACAATTTTGCTGCAAGCTGTTCAACGAGGATTCTCTAGGAGAACTTGACCTAATCATGGCTAATATTGATGAGGAATTCAAGATTCCCCACCCAAAGAATCACTTTGTGATTAGTAGGGGGGAAAGCCAGTGCCAAGAATGCCCATATTATCAATTAGGGATGCAGAATACTTTGAATCAAAGAAACATATAATCAAGCGAAACGTGTTGTTTCTTCAGAAATTACTGGGATTGAAAAAGAATGAGGGTGGAGACTGGATCACTCAGTATAAGAGGGAGGATGGCATAGATACCAGCAACAAAGAAGAGGCGTAGGAATTCGGCACAAAGATTATAGAAGAGGTAACAAAGGAAGAAGCTGGAGACCAGCTGGGGCCCAGCCGACACCGCGCTGGACATACCACCAGGGCCTCTCCACATGACAAAGGGAAGACGCCTGCAGAAGATTAACTCCTGCAAATTTTCCTGACATTTTAGATAGTTATAGATACTCCTAATATAGCTATGTAATCGGTCTCTGGTACAAACAAGTATAGATAGGCATAGTATATCCATGACATATAGCTCAGTATGTATATGTCAGGTAATTTTGTATATACCCTGTAGAAAGGGATTTTGAACAAGGCAATTTTGAAGGGAATGCCTATTTTGTCATACTTGGCAGGAGGCCTAGAGCCAAGCTCATTCTCTCTGCAAATACATATGTATAGTATATACCTGTCCTTTTAATTAATATAAATTTCTCTGTGGCTCTATAGCCCTTTACTGATCAAAAAATAAATTATATATTATATATTATGAGTGATTCGTACCAAAATATTTTAATGCAAACAATTTATTTTCACAACAAAAAAGGTAAGGACTAGTGAGGATTGGCTATGGGCCCTTATTTACTAAATTATACACATTATTTTAAATTATTTTTGTTTAATAAATATTAATTGTTGTAAATAAAGCACTTTTATTTTTCACTCTTATTAAGAGGGCAGTTTGCCATATAGAGCATAAATTTGGTTTTGTGATTGGGAAGGCACCGTGCTAAATTCAACTCTTCACATCATTTACAAGCAGTTTGTAACCCCAAACACAATTTTCTTTTAAAACTTGTTTTGAATATTCCGTGTTAGTGTGGCAGTATTGACCTGCAAGCCCAAATGCTTTGAGAGTTTTCCTATGTAATCTTAATTTAAGTCAAGTATTTTCTAGAATAAGATCACAAAAAGGTTTTGTAGAGGGTGACCACAATAGATTTTGAACCTTGCATTGAAGCAGCTACTACTGCTACATTGTTGATGACCATGAATTTTGTAGAGTAACCTAAGATATGTTAAGAGAGAGACAAGACCTAGCAAAGCTATAACGTTTGACATAGTTTGCACTAGAGGGTTATGTGATTCTACTATATATACAAGAAGAATCGGTAAACTCATTGTATTGTAAAAACACCACCTAGTTGATCATTGTATTGTGGTTTATCATAAGTTAAAATATCTCTCGACCAACACCTATAGCTTACACTCTACGATGGCTACCAAATTTTAGCCAATAGAACAACCTCTTGTCCACTACTAGGGCCCTATGAATTGCAATCTATGATAGTTACCAATGGTACTTTGCAACTGTTGAAAACAAGAAATCTACTAAAGGCATTATATCACCTTCATGAGTTCTCCAAGTGCACTGCTTTAATCTTTCTCATTAGACTTGGCAAATTTCCACACCTAGAGGACAAATGGGCAAGCACACCAAACTAGAATGGAAGCACTTGTTAAGAGTATAACTCTTTTCCAAGTTTCTGAGATGAAAAGAAAAATACTTCGAAATTTGAGGATAGTCCATCATGTCCAAATATATATAGGAGTGGATGTGCTAATTTACCTAGTGCTTGTAGAGTTACTCCTCCAAATTGTTTTTTTTAAAATAAAATAGAGTTTTGAGGTCCTATTTAGAGAGACTGGGGATGGACTAATTGGATGTTTTTTCTTTAATGCAACCAACGTCGTGTATAACAAGTGTGGACACAAGTTTTATATTTTTTATCAACTAACTAATAAGTAGGGGCCCAAGACCTGACGATTAATTGTTTCATAGGTGCCAAAGTATGGAAGACAAGAAAGTAAAATGCTTTATTGACTTCATTACTTCCGCATTAGCACTCATCAATCAAAATGAGAATAAAGAAGCTAAGTCTTGTTGGATGATATCAGATTTGGAAACTATTCATGTTGTTGATATTCATGTTTTGTCACTGATGTCAACATATGTTTCTGTGAAGAAGACAAACTGGTTACTTGACTGGCAGAAGAGTACGGACACTGTACGGATGTTTCAGAACAATCAAAGTTAGTTATATGAAGATGGATGTGTGTTGACTTTATTCCTAAGGTCGCTTGGCTTTATGTTACATATTGAGGCTGTTACAGTTGTTTTGGTGAAGACTGGTTTCTGAACTGTAATTGTGATGCTTGACAGAGCAGGTCTCTGTGTTTTGGGTATATCTTACTGGCGAAGATATTTCTGGTGAAGCGAGCTTACTGGAGGACTGTAGACATATTTTGGAATATTGGGTTGTGTTCGATTGGCGTGAGCATTCTAGTGACATCAATTGTGGCGTGTATTCTGGAGGAGACCTATTTGGTGGCCGACTTCAGACATGTAGCGTGTAATATGAATTGTGAGCGTGGATTGCGGATCTGGAAGCATAACTAATAGATTGTAAATGATATTTACTTGTTATAGGTACCGTGTATATCTTAGGAAGGGGTTATATAATTATTTGTATATTGGAAAGCCTTAATTGGCCGACCTAATCAATTATTTGTGTATTGGGAAAGCTTAATTGGCCGACCTAATGAATTATTGTAATAGGGTATATATGAGTGATCTTTTCTTTTGGAAAGATGTGGTAGAGGAAGAGATTGAAAAGAAAGAGAAGCGAAAGTTGTGAGGCTTGTTTGGCTGCAGGATGTATAGAAGAGTTTGTGATAAGAATACTTCATTGGAACTGACCAAGCAAAGACAGTTGCTATCAGACAGTTCACTAGATTGTATATTTCCTATATACACTTGTTCGGATTGTGAATTCTTGAGGGTGGCTTTAACCTTCTTTGGGCAGTGTGCCTAGGCAGTGAGCCTACTACATTTCTTGACTCCTAACAGGGTCTATCTCCTAACAGGGACTGTGTACTGTAATGTTGTAATAAGCTCCTAACAGGGCTAAATCTTTTAACAAGGATACTATACTTTCAGTACATTATTTGTGGGTGTTAATTCCCACCGGGGTTTTACCTTTAAGAGGGTTTCTTCGACAACAAGTATTGTGTTATTATGTTGGCATTTACAGTGTTATCATTTGCATTGAAGTTTTGATTTACAAAGTTTAAAGTTAAATAATCTATATCACAACTGATTCACCCCCTCTCAGTTATCTTGTGGACTGTTATTCCTAACAAGTCTCATAGACATTGCCTGTGTTAAATGACATCAAGAAGAAACAATCATGATGTAATGAAAAGTGGCTAAAACCTTTAAGGGGTGCATAAAAGCAAATTACAGAGGGCTCTGTGTGTGCCTTGTAATAGAAAACATCACTAAGAGAAAAAATCTGTATAATAGGAGGACAAAAGAGACAAATGCCAAGCTGCGCAAGTTTTTGCATACAAAAGACTTGAAAGAAATTTTTAGAGAGAGAATTCTTCTTTGCAGTTACAGAAACCTGACACTTTAAAGGATATACCTGCTAAACACAATCATGTCTAGAATAGCTTCAATAAGGATGCTAAATCATTCCAAATTGATGCAAAAGCAGAGATGCTAGCTCTATTTGTCTGTAGGAAAATGCTCTCTCGAACGTAGCATCGCTATTTGTTAAAGCGTCATAGCCGTGTGGCTTCAAAAAAGAATGTAATCGTATCAAAAGAATGTTGACACCTAATTGTACCACTGAGTATTAACAATGTAACAAACCATGTGAGAGGATGTACCCGTCTGGAAAACCAAGTTGTTTGTCACTTATTCAACACAATCTTTTAAAATTTTAATCGTTTTGTGCTACACCAATCCTTCACCTTGTGACATTTGGTCTTTAAAATACAACAGCCAGAATAATGGCACAAAACTGTGAAGAAATAGCTTTGTGGAAAAGACTGTGATAAGTTTAAAACATATGACGATGGTCCGATCTCCACTATTCACTCTATCTGAGAGTAGCTCTAATAACCATTGCATTTACAGCATCACCAGCATCAAATGTCTGTTCAATACTAACTTATTAATTCTGTCAGGAAAATTGTCACAGAGATAACCTCAAAAACAAGGAAAACAAAGTAAACAAAAATTTTAAAACCGCCAAATAAACGCAAAATTCATATCACAGTTCAAATAACTTTACTCTGGAGAAACAAATAGGGAACTAACAGTAGATATTACAACAACATCGTATATGAAAACGGCCATAGATAAAAACACAGAACCAATGCCATTTATTTAACAGTTAACAACGGAATTGTTTTTGAATGAAATAAAACACAAAAAAATTGATGCGGAATGCGGCCACGTACAGATTCCCAAAAAAAAAACTGCAACCATTGCAAGTGACTTACTTCAAGAGTCTCAAAATTTGTGATATGCTGTCAACGATGCCGATGAAAGAAAATGGGTAGAGGTTGCGGGAAAAATATTACGAAACCCTACAAAAGTCAAATTATTTTTAAAAATGAGACGACCCAAAACCACTCTCCCTACAGTTGCTGCTTCAATCCATTCACAGTAAGCAAAAAGTATATCTGAAAATATCCTGGTTATAGAGCTACTAAATTCTTGAGGTTTTGCAACCTCTTAAACGGAAATAGATGCGAAATAAAATTCGTTTTTAGGCGTGGGGAGGAAACATTCCATCTGCCTGCAAGTTGTTTTTCCCAGCGTGAGAGAACTTCCGAATGAAAGCTACTCCAAAATACAACCTACTACCAGGCGATGGTTAGGAAGATATTTATTTGTGGAAGTGTAGAATGTTTTGGTTTATGCTCAGAATAATTTGACGATTGAATTGAATTACTTGAAAATTTACTTCGGAAGCCATTTATATTTTTATTTGAAGTAAAGCTTTTTTTTAATACCTCTACAAATGTCATTATGGAAATTGCACAAATGTGCCCATTTAATGAATGAATTATTTCTTCAATTACTTCCTTCATTCCTTCATTCAAGATGCAAATGCATCATCATCCATGTTATTGGGACACGAAACATACATTTTTCTACGGCAATATAATATATGTGAGAGATATGTTATACATCCATTAAGGAATTAATATAACTATAAAATGTATTGTTATTTATTAATAGGTAATTAATAATTAGCATTTGTATCAACAAGGTGTAATGGTTACGTCGATAGCAGGGTATGCATTGTGTCATATTTTAAAAGGCAATTGAAGTCAAGAGAGAAATTTGTAGAAGTGAACAATACCTTTGTAATAACTTGGTAATCCTTGTAAAATGTTTTTGAACTTTTGTAATGGTAGAAGAGATAATCTATAAGCATTTGAATTATCGTATCAGTTTGATTGCAAAAAAGTGCTTGACAATTGGTTATTACAACTAACTCAAAGAGATCCTTATCTTGAGCTGACGCAGTCATAGAAGTTTCCCTAATGGGGATGGTCCCACCATGCAGCACAAGTCAACACAGTGGAAACAACCAACTCAGAAACAAGAATAGATAATCAACATGCAATAACAGATCTTCGCATTATCACAAATCAAGTATTTAAATCACATTGCCCTGCAACATACAAATTGCATCATTTTGGCATACATGTCTGATTACAATAGAAACTCGTATCTAAACCCTAATGCTAACCTTCCAAAGGTTACCTCCTCCCCTAACAAAGATCAAGAGTCTCAATATATAGAGCCTTCACAACACATATGTCGGCCAGATCAATTATGTTTTCCAAGAACAAGAAAACGTAATGTATAGAAATATAGGTCATTCATAAGATCTCATTACCAAGATGTAGAAATGACGCACGATCTAAGAGATACGTCGGCCAAAGATCCGGGACCATCGAGATATGAGTCACTAAGCTTTGTCAATCGGGAAAATGCTTAGCAACACCAAAAACTCCACCTAACCATTGGAACATGAAGAACACACAGAACTGACCATGGATCTTTAATATCTCCACAGTGAACTATATGAATGAGGTGTGAACCAAGAAATAAGTACAACATGATGTCCAAAACCAACCATGAGGTTTGTAATAGCAGATGATCCAAAACAAAGGAACGCCACTAAAAACACAAAAAAATGAAAAAACGGGAACAAAACTCAAAGGAAATGTTTTTTGGTAATGCAAGATTGCCAACGATCCAAGGATGCTCCTGCATCAGACACCCTTGGTGAGAAGAAGATGTTCCATAAGAGGAACTTATGAACATCTTATAGGATTCAGTACATAAATTTCATGCTCATTCTTAATCCAAATATCCTCTTTATCTGCAACTTTCTTTCTCTGCACTTCTGCTCTTTCTTCTGTCATATCCATCTGCTTACTCTTCTTTATACTTTCTCTATCATGTCTCACATCTGCACAAGATAGTAGAGAATCCTTACCATCACCTCCTTTCTTTTGCACAACTAATTTACCTCTGCTACAAGACTTCATCTGATCAACAACCAACGTCTTTTGTTGCTTCCCTTTACCCTTCCTTTTATTAGATACAAACTTATTCTCATATTTGCCTTCAAGATCATTCTTCAAATTCATATCAACCTTTGTATTCTACTTTTCTGAACAGTAACTCTTAACAATGCTCAAATTCCTTGCACTTCTCCCCTCTGCCTCCTTGAAGGGAACCAAAATAAACTTTTACCCTTCCTTCTCTATTGTGACCAAGTTATTTTGCAATCATGAATAGCTCTCCTATCAAATTGCCAAGGTTTTCCCAATAAAACATGACAAGCACTCATAGATACCACATCACACAATACCTCATCACTGTAAGATCCAATGTTCAAGTCGAGAAAACATTGTTCTTTCACCTCTACCATATGTTCATCTTGAAACCAACTTATCTCATAAGGACAAGGATGTTTAAGCCTCTTCAAGCCAAGCTTCTACACCATCTCTTTTGATACCAAATTATCAATACTGCCACTATCCATAATAACTTTGCAATATTTACCTCCTAATTTGCAAACAATCCTAAACAAATTTCTCCTTTGTATTGGTTTATCTTCCTTCTTGCTCAACGTGATTCACCTAAGCATAAGAGATTCTCCCATCTCAAGTTTTGCCATATTCTCCACAAGCTCATCAGTAGTTTGTTCCTCATGTGCCACAAGATTTTGTTTGCTCAAGCTTTTACTAGATCCTTCGGAACATTGAAAAGCTCTATGTCCTATGTCACCACATTTGAAATAAGCTCCTTTGAATTCCTTGCTACCACTTCCTCTCTTAGGTGATCTTTGATCAAGTTCCTCTCCAATGGTCTGCTTCTCTATACCATTGTCACTTGCTTGCTTCTCCCTTTCTCTAGGATTACTATGTCTTCTCTTTAACTTATCTTCTGCCCTTAACGCATACTGATAAGCATCCTCCACTGTAGAAATCCCTAACATGCTCAGCTCATCTTGAATGTTAAATCTCAGACCATTAATATACCTAGCCACCTTCTCCTTGGATATCTCTCGGTGTCTAGATCTGATTGTCATCTTATAGAACTTTGTGTATTCCTTCACACTCATGTACTTTTGTTTCAAGTTTTGTAACTTCTTGA
The DNA here is from genome assembly GCA_018584345.1 of Thuja plicata. Lineage (NCBI taxonomy): Eukaryota > Viridiplantae > Streptophyta > Pinopsida > Cupressales > Cupressaceae > Thuja > Thuja plicata. Next base: position 1,884,860 of record MU225627.1, on the reverse strand, counting down.
ACAATTCCAATTCATAATCCCCGGGAATGGATTTAGCCTTCAATCTTTACCCTCCATCTAGTGATTTGCATTTCACCATTTTCTTCTCTATCCTTATGTAATTCCTTCCACCATAATGCAGCATGACCCTTCAACTTAGTTTGTGCTAACCTAACCCTCTGTGGATCTATGATATCCTCAAGCTCAAAGTAATATTCTAATTCACCAATCCAATCTATCAAATCCTCAGGATGCAATGAACCAGAGAAAGTAGAAACGTCCATCCTGTGACTCTTACTTACTTGTGCCATAGACCTCAAAAATCTTTCCTCTTTGGTAGGGATCTCATCATCCATAGTCTCAATATCTTCAACAGCTTCCTCATATTCATCCTTTGTCTCATAATTTATTTGCAATCCAGTCAAATCATCATGGATCTTATTACTCATTTCATTTTTAAAGTCCTCCATCATTTGTTCTAGCCTTCTAGGGTTCATCCTTCTAGGTGACATCTTTCCAACCCTCAGGTGCAACTACCTCATCTTTGGCAATCTGAATACAAGGTCTCTCTCTCTCTCTCTCTCTCTCTCTCTCTCTCTCTCTCTCTCTCTCTCTCTCTCTCTCTCTCTCTCTCTCTCGGCAATCTATCAGACACGCTTGTAGCCTATCTCCAACTCAGTGATCGTTTCACCCTTGGTAGAATGCCTTCAACAACAAAATTCTCAACCAACAACAATCTCCTTTGTGATCCCCTTCCGCAAGTTCTCTACAATTGTGGTCCATATCCACACTCTGCCACCCCACAATGATTTCAACTAGGGCCTCGCAAGCTCAGGAACTCAGATCTGCCAACACAAGAACATAATAATTAAATTGATACCATCTGACATAGTCATATTAGGATTTCCCCAATGGGGATGTTCCGACCATGCAACATGAGCCAACACAACGGAAATAACCAACTCAGAAACAAGAATAGATAATCAACATGCAATAACAAATCTTCACATTATCACAAATCAAGTATTTACATCACATTGGCCTACAACATGCAAATTGCATCCTTTCGACATACATGCTTAATTACAATAGAAACTCATATCTAAACCCTAATGCTAACCTTCCAAATGTTATCTCCTCCCCCTAATAAAGATCAAGAGTCTCAATATATAGACCCTTCACAACACATATGTCAGCCAGATCAATTAAATTTTCAAGAACAAGAAAATGTAACGTGCAAAAATATAGCCCAGGGCCCAAATCATAAGATCTCATTAGCAAGATGTAGAAATGACGCATGATCCAAGAGAGATGTTGGCCAAAGATCCAAGATCATCGGGATATGATTCATAAAGCTTCGTCGATCGGGAAAATGCTTCGTGAGATTGGAAAACTCCACCTAGGAACATGAAGAACACACAAAACTGACCATGAATCTTTAATATCTCCATAATGAAGTATCTGAATGAGGTGTGAACCCAGACATAAGTACAACATGATGTCTAGAACCAACCCTGAAGCTCGCAACAACAGATGATCCAAAACAAAGGAACGCCACTAAAAATTGAAAAATAGGAACAAAACTGAAAGGAAATAATTTTGGGTGACGCAAGATTGCCAACGACCCAAGGATGCTCCTACATCATGAGTTCGTGCACCTTGATTTGTTAGACAAATAGTTGTTGTAATCGAGCCTCCACTTTTTTCCTTATAAATTTGTAAGGCATTTTGGAGTATCTTTCAAAGGAGAACATTAATTTAATGTGAAGGTCATTTAACGACCTAACTCTCTCATGGAATTGCACTTCCCTTAGTCAGGATTGCATGTGTTGTGCAGCTCCATTTAGGAAGAGAGTGGGACATGTCATCGAGTAAACCCTCTGTGTCATATTCATTTATTGGAGAAGACTCTATTTTATTAGAATAATATCTTAGTAATATCATATTTATTATTATTTTAATGGTCAATATTATAAATCTTGTGAATATTATAATGTTTCTATTATTTTAAATATTCTTTCATTATTAGAATGTTTCTAATAACAACGATTGTTTCGTAATAGAAACATTGTCTTTGTAAATAATAAACGAGTGTCTTGCTCATTCATTAATTCATTCGAATATTTACCAATTGCCTATGTGATATGGTATCAGAGCAGTGTGTAAATTTTTTTGAAAAAATTATAATTTCTTTTTGATATTGTTAGTTTCTAATTTTTTTGGAAATCTCTTGGCTTGTGTTTGGGGTTTATTCTTGGGTTTTTCACATTGAACTTTACCTGCAATCCGTGGACATCAAACACAAAACCTTAAACCTGTTGTTTATTTTTCTATATGCAAATCTCATTGAAGGCCATTCTCTCTCAAAACGCAACCATCTCAAACATGTTTTTAGTGACTGTTCGTGGTTTATTGGGGCTTGTTCTTTGTTTTCACGGTATTTCTTTGTAAATAAAAATGTGGCCCACAATTTCTTCTGTACAACCCAAAGTTTTTTCCTCTGCAACCATCGTTTATTCTCTATTTGACGCCCTTTCTCTGTAATCGACACCCTTTTTTGACACCCTTTCATTTTGCTCGTGCATCATCTTACATTCATGGGGGTTTTTTTCCCTTGGTTTTCTATGATTGACAACTATTTATAGACTGACAACACATTTGTCGTTTGCAGACAAATATCTAGGGTTTTCTACAAATTTTGACCCTCTTTGTAGTCAATCATTTCTTCTTCTACCGTTTTCTTCTCTCTGCAACAATCTGCCATTTTTTAGAATTTGTAGCCAACTAGGTTTTCTTCCAAACCGTTTGATATTTTAGCCAATTTCAAATTTTGATTTCAGATTCCTTATGGGTTTTTGAGAGATTTTCTGGGTTTTTCTCAAAATTGTCTAGATCTATCAAAAGTTCTATATTGGGATTCATGCCTGGAAATTTATTATTCACCCACAAAATCAATGCCTATTTTATGCCTTAGTCTTGTTCTAAATGTAATTTTTATGTGTTGATCTTATTCTACCTCGATATTTATGTGACCATTGAGTCAACCACCTTTGACCTAAGTTTTCTACAATGGCATCTCTAATGAATATTCTTCTTGAGGGGAGTCATAAATTCAATGGAAAAAACTTCAATACCTGGAAGCAATGTATAATGATTATCTTTGAATATAGATGTCTTGACAAAATTGTTTTGGGAAAGACTGGTCATCCTATAGATGAAGGCAAAGAGTAGGAGAATTTTGATGAGCACAATCATGAATTTATCGTGCTCATCAAACTCTTAGTCACTAATGATCAACTATCGTAAGTTCCTTCTGGCAAAATAGCTGCAGAAATTTGGAGCCATCTAAAGGTTTGCATGAAACCTCTGATAAGAGTTAAACATTCTTCTTAAAGAACATGCTCTTCACAATCATGATGGATGAGCGGGTGTCCCTACAAGATCATCTCATAAAATCAAGGACATTTAAGATCAATTGGAAGCAATCAGACACAAAATGGAAGAAGAAGACATGGTGGTAATCACCCTAAAAAGTCTTTTATCTTCCTATTCAATTACTTTGTTGAAACTCTCAGCATTGATTCCAGTCATGCTAATGTGACATTTTCTGATCTTTGCATAATTCTTTTACAACAAGATCGCTAGAAACAACAATTCGATAGTGGTACCAGTTCATCTTCCATTAAACAGACTTTCTTAGCCAACTCTCAGTTTCCTCAATCTTCTCCGTAGAATCCCTTTGCTCACTCAATAGAAGGCACGAAGAAGAAAAATATTTAGTGTAACTATTACCATAAGTTTGGTCACATGAAGTTGGAGTGTCGTAAATGCTTAGCTATGCAAGTCAAGCAATCTGATTCATAGCCTAAAGCATATGTAGTGGTACACACTGAGAAGAGTGAGTCTTCCTTTTATGTCTTCATGGCTAAAAGACCCGTAGATCATGTAAAATATTCTACGTAGTATATTGATTCAGGTGTCTCGGGTCAATTCACTTGTCGTTGAGATTGGTTCACAATTTTTCAGCCTTTCTCAGATTCAATTATTTTTGGAGGAGGGGAAGAGTACATTATTTTTGAAAAGAGGGTAGTCGCACAATAGTGTGTCCCACTTTTTTGAACATCCTAATTTTGTTAAAATTGCACATTTTTAAGAAAACATGATTATTTAAGCCTTGAGAGGTCCCATTTGAAGAAGTAAATTGAAAATGGTTAGATAAAATCCTATTAGATCAAAATCTCTTTGTTATAATCTCTCTACTCCTGAGTTACAGCTATAATCGAGTCTCCTTTGGACCCATCAAAATGCTGACAAAAAATTACTTTGACATTAACTTTTCAGGGGATCAAATGAATTCATTTGACAAACCCAAATATAGGATGATAGTACTCAAATAAAGCTTTCCAATGATTATGGTTTTTATATATATTGAGTTTATAATGACTGTGTTTTTTAAGTTTTACTAAACATAGGTTGTCTGACCATTTAGCAACTTCTCCGTTTGACACTTCTGGAAAAATAGTAAATTAGGAAAAAAAATTATGAAAAATATATAGGAAATAGGTATTTATGTTACCTTTCTATCAAAAAAATTAAAAATGAATTTTGATATATACATATTAAGTTAGAGAGATCAAAATGAACATATGTCCAAATTATAGTTAATGTCACTTCATAACTCAATAAACTATAAAATATTCAACCAAATTCAATAAAACCAATTGGATTGCCTAGATATTGGTATTAAAAACCTAACTTTAAAAGAATTGCATTCTTATCATTTTTAGAAAAAAAAAAAATGTTATGTTGATCAAAGTGAGTGTCACTCCTGAAAAATGTTGATTTTTCAGACAAATCACTTTTTGAAGTAGAAGGAAAATGGATACAAATCAATTCCTTTTTTAAAAATATATATATATATTTAGAAACTAGAAACAAAATGCGAGAAGTCACTAGTTTACATCATCTTCAAATTATTAATTATTTTGGATCAATAGGTATCTGAAAGCAAATTTTTTTTTCAAAATGTTCATTTCAATGTCAAAATTGGCCAAAAAGTGGGAAACTGAATTGTGGGATCACCCAAGAGAAATATACAGATTTAGTGTGGAGGGAGGAAAATACTTTTCCTCAATGTGTACCATGTTCTGGGAATGGAACTCAACCTTTTCTTTGTCAAATTCTGAGACATTCTCCTCGGTTGGACGCGACCTTCAGTTCACATCAGTGCAGTAGCATTGATCGGGAGACTCAATCTACTGTTGTAGTGAGTCTTGAGGATCATAGTCTATATAGACTAGCTGACTCTAGTGATTCTCAAGAGCTTGCTATGGTATCCAATTTCTCCTTTATTAGTACACTCTGGCATCAGTGTTATGGGGCACTTAAATGTGCAATATCTTTCTCATCTTGTTCAAGAAGATCTTATCATTGGATTGCTAGAGATTCAAACCCATAACCTTAGAGTTTGTAAAGCATGTTAGGCTGGGAATCAACATTGCACTTCATTTTCAGATGAATACTCCTGGAGATCTTCTAAGGTATTACAACTAGTCCATGTTGATATCTATGGACCTATGGTTACTCCTATTACTAGGTCTAGGTAGTTTTTACTTTTGTTGATTATTTCAATTGTAAAACGTGGGTATATTTCCTTCATAAAAAATCAGAGGTGTTTGTTTTGTTTCTGTTATACACTGAATTTGCGCCTCTAATCTCAAGCTCTCTTGGTCTTGATAATCCAGTATAACAAGGGAATCATCTCCAGGTTGTGGGACCTATGCTAACTGAGATGAGACCGACCTCCAGGTTCTAGGCTGGTTCCTCTTGGATAATCACCTTAATTTGCTTCTTAAATAAGAAAGTAAAACTTTTGAGGGAAAGGGATAGAAGGATTGCTTGAAAGGGAAATGACTGAAAGCAAACTACCTACTAGGTGATGCACCGAAATTGGCATGAAAACATAACACACACAGGATAAACCC
>MU225627.1:1865867-1878354 GCA_018584345.1 Thuja plicata | reverse complement strand
TTTCTGCTATATATAGGGCTATGACCATCTTGGGATCCCTTAGGATGCAACAAGCTTTGGATGATCATGGGAAACCCTAACCCTAAAAACACAGGAGAGAGGAAAAGAGAGAGAGAAGGCGGTCGAGAATGACCGAGTCAAAACAAATATTCATGGATATTTTCATGCTCCTCCTCGATCTGGCAATTGGAATCAGATTTGGTAGACGGTGGCTAGTAACATTTATGTTCACTCTAAATAGTCATGCACACCTATTCACCTATACTTCTCTGCAATAACTGCCTCTCTTGTCTGTGAACAGTGCATAGCCAAGTGCTCATCTTGTCATCGCCCAGGACTTCTTCTCCTTCCTCGTGGCACTTCTAGAAACTCAGCCATAACTCTGTTCTGCTCTGCAACACGTTGAAACCTCTCTTTTCACCGATATTGAAACAAATCTACCTAAATCTCGGCTGACTTCTCTGTGCATGATTTTCTGCAATTGGAAACCCTCTGATCAATTCTGGAAATCCCTCTACAACTGAGAAAAACATCCCTGAGTTTTGACAACCTCATCTACATCATAATCGCACAGTCGCAGGCAATGCTTTCTTCCCTCTGGATTTTGAGCGACTAAGCGATGAGCTCTTTATTCATTACCTTTTCTATGATCGCGCACTCGCGAGCAGTTATCACTTTGTCTTTCCTTCTGTGCGAGTAGGCGACGACACTCCTTTTCATTTGGTCGCGCACTCGCGAGCCGTATCTTTATAACACTTTCCTTTCGGCGACTGAGCGCCAATGTTCTTTCTTTTTCATTTATCCCTGCGTCGCACAGTCGCCCAAGCTTTACTCTATCTTTCATTTCATGTGCGAGTGCGCGACAACATCCGTTTTCCATTTGGTCACGCACTCGCGAGCCGCTTCTTCTTACCTTTTCTTGTCCAGCGACTGTGCGACGACCATTTTTCTCTACTCGTCGCGTACCCGCGAGCTGCTTTCTGTTTACCTTGATACATTGGCAAGTGCGTGACGACTTCCATTTTTCCTCGGCGCATAGTCGCGAGCTGAAAACCCTTTACCTTTATAGAATGACGACTGAGCGACGAGCAATCATTTTACTTCATCGCACACTCGCAGGCTGCTATTCTCTCATCCCTTTTGATCGGCGAGTGCGCGATAACTTCCTCTTCCAGCTCGTCGCAGACCCGCAAACTATTTTCCTTTTATGTTCATTGCTCGGCGAGTGAGCGACAAGCTCTTCTTTTCTTCTTGTCGCGCACTCGCGAGCTACTTTCCTTTGTTCTGAACTGCTCGGCGACTGAGCGATGAGCCTCCTTTTCTGCTTGTCGCGTACTCGCGAGCCCTTTTCCATTTACCCAATTTGATCAGCGACTGCGCGATTAGACCTTGTAGCACTGAACCCGCTCAGTCGCACAGCTTGAATGACTTGTCAGAAACTGATCGCGATTGCGTGATGACCCGACTGAGGACCCACATCCACCTGATATATGCCACCTGTCACACAACCACTGGTTCATCTATTTTCATTGGGGAAGCTGAGTCATCGTGCTGTTCTAGCGACAAGGCGACTGAGTAAATTTACTAACATCAAACAGCTAGTCGCGGGGTCGGGAGTGTTATCTCTTAACTGCCATTTTATCACGAGACCACGCGACTGAAAAAAAACTTAACTGTTTGTCACGGCTGGATCAAGCGATCATGCGACATGAAGTAGATCGCGAAGTCGAAAGACTTTTCTTTGACTGTTGAATTCTTCTCGCGATCACCCGACTGAAGTGGGTCCCGTTCATTTCAAAGCTTATAATGTGGATCTGGCGATCATGCAACTGAAGAAAGGTAGCCAAGTCGGAAGACATTAGGGGAATATTCCAAAGTGTTTTCAGACTACGCGACAAAGGAAGACGCAGAGTCGGGGAAAGAAAAAGAATATTCCCCCAGGCTTAAGAGATCACGCGACTGGAAAATAGGCACATGCTCTTAGTGATTGGAAAAGTAACTGCGAAACATAACGTGCCAAGGCTTAAGGTTTTGCCTCGTTCATTTGCATGAAAAACTTAGGGTTTAAGGGTTTAAGTAGAGCCAAGAGAAGACATGAAGCCTGGAAAACAAGACAGAGAAAGCAAGACAGGGCAAACCAAGTCAATTGCATAGAATGGGAAAATTCGGGCAACAGTTTCAAAAGTTCAAAGCATTTGTAGAAAAAGAGTTTGGTCAAAATATTGTTACTCTTAAAACTAACAATGGGGGAGAATTGTGTTTCTCTTCCTTCTTCAATTTCTGTGAACATGGCATAAAGTTCCAATTAGCAACACCCTACACCCCTCAACAAAATGGTATCGTTGAGCGGAGAAACAACATGATCACCTAAATGGCCACATCTATGCTTGAACACGGGATTGTTCCAAAGACATTTTGGGCTGAAGCAGTCAACATTGTCTTCTATCTTCTCAACTGCTCTCCTACAGTAGATGTCAAGAAACAAACTCCAGAAGACGCCTGGTTAGGTCATAAGCCCAGAATCGGTCAACTCAAAATTTTTGGCTCCACTGCTTTTGTCTGGATCCCTAATGCTAAGTGCATTGATGAGAAAAAAATATTAACTTTTTAATGACTTGATAATGCCTTGAAAACTTATGATATTTTGTTGATTAATGAACCTAGTGATCATGTATGTTTATATGTCTTATATTTTGATATAATGTTGGCTTAATTATCGACTTATATTCAAAGTTGATATTCTATGATAAATGCATAACTTTTGGCTTGAATCAATGAGCATTGTCGATTATCTCTTGTGGTTATTCCTATACTCTATTTTATATTAATGAGTGTTGTTCCAGATTTTGAAATTCAATTCTTTATGGTGGAATTAATCACGTTAATCAATTGAACACGTAGAGCTCCTAATAGTTTCATCTTTAATGGAAGTTGTGTTACTGTCAAATCTTTTTGACACTTTGGTGGACCTTTGAGTTCCTCTTTAGTTTGTTTCTTTGATTTTTTAATAGAACGATTAGTTATGTTCTGTTGCTTTTGTAGAAGTTACTCTTCTGGGTGAATAATATTGTAGATTTCAAATTCAAAATAAGAGGATATGTATATATATCCCTCTGTAGTTAGTTGCAAGTTAAGTTTTCATATATAGGAGTGATTTTATTTAGCAAGAAGTTTTTGAGTGTAAAAACCTTATTTTTAGTCCTTATAGGGGCCAATTGAATAAAAAATATAAGTTGATCTAGTTCCGTGTTTGAAGATCCCACTAGAGGAAGAGCAGGGCCTGCTCAAACAAAGGGAGGTGATCTTATTGTTGATTTGTTTCTAATCATTTTATTTGTTGTTCAATACATTTATCATTCACCAGTTCATGTTGAGCAGTAGAATTTGAATGTTCAAAGTTGGTTTAATCATATCTTGGTTAAATTGCAACTAGTTGGATGTTGTTTCAGAATAGTTTCATTTCATATTTCATTAATCGATGCAAGTAAGTAAGACTTGATTCTATTTTAGAAGTAATTTGTAATTTCAATTTAGTATATTAGAATGAGGAAGAATGATGGTAACAATCTTGTTAAACATAGTTTGTTGGAATGGAATGTGGAATTTAGGAATGAATGCAACAGATAGTATTTCAATTTATATGCAAGTGTAAACTAGATTTCTTTTTCAAGTAATGTTGGAGTAGTTTGAATTCCTCTGCAATTAACGTAGCTCATTTATGTTTTAGATCTATTTGTCTCCTTTAAATGTTAAAATTCCATAAGAAATTACCACTAAGTTCATTTTAATTTGTCCAACAACTGAATCATTCCTAATCATTATATACAATAGGAAGTAGATCCAGTGACCATTAGAGCTAAAGTAGTTTAAATAACATTAAAATTCTTTTGAAGTCATTAATAAGAAGAACTCCTGAGAGATCCTGACAGAGCATGATCCAAAATCATGTCGTTGTTTCAAAGTGTGGAACCTCCAAACTAATCATAATCCTTATCATAGACAGCCTTAGGACATGCCCTATTCGATATCTAATAAATTAAATGATGCGAGTTGTGACATCAATGACTTCGCCCATCATTTTTGGCACCATTGTTGGGGACTAAAAGATATGGTTTTTTAAAATTTGAAGCCTTAGTGTTGATAAGGACTGTAGTTTGAATCATTAATGAGATGAGATAGGAGAATCAAAGATCTACAAGGTAGATATCTTCCACTTCCAAACCTCAATCATCGGGATATTGAAAGCTTTGAAACAATTGAACAAGAACAAGAACACGAACAAGAACAAGAACAAGAACAATTTTTTGAAGAAAGAGCTATGTATGAACGAGCAGTAGTTGATTGTCCTACTTTAATAGGACATTCTAGTATCCTATTAACTTAAATAGGAGGGATGATGAACCTCCCATGAAAAATATTTCACCCTAGATATTTTTCCTACTTTTAGGGGAAAAGCTTTTGAAGATCTAAACTATTTCTTATTCGAGTTCAAGGTTTTGTGTCAGACCTATGATTATACATGTCTGATAATCAGAAGTTGAAATCATTTCCCTTTACCCTAAAATAATCAGCATTGACGATGGTTTATGGGTTTAGGAGCTAATTCCATCTTTATAACATGGCCCAAAATGGAAGTTTATTTCCTTGATAAATATCAGGATTATTGTCATGTTAGAGGTAGGATAGAAGAATTATTTCAAATGAGACAAATGAAATATGAAAGTCTTGAAGATTATGCTGATAGATTCCAATTTTCTCATAGAAGATGTGCAAATGGAATTATGAGATTAGTAAGACAATATTTTTAAGAGGAATTGACGATGAGCATAGAGAATCTCTAAATTTAATGGTAAAAGGAGATCTAAACAAACTTGACTACAGTAAATTATGGACATATGTTGAAACAACTCTAGGACTAGAGTAGGTACAAGAAATTCCCGGAGGAAGGTAACTTCTCTTGGTGTATCCCAAGTTATGGAGGAGATTGCAAACTTAAAAATTGATATACTCATTCATCTCAATAGTTAGCCTACTAAGAAAAAACATTGAACTATTGGCTATTTATTGCTCTAAATGCATAGGAAAATATTGTATGCACCCTAAAACGGTCGCCTAGACTGTGGGCCCCATTTATCATTTTAATCAATTTATCAATTCCCTGAATCAATGACTTGCAATGTTTTCAATTCAAATCAATTTTCTTGATCAAATCGTAATTAATTCAATTATTTCAATATTTCCTAAGGTTTGATCATTTCATCAATAATCTTATTTAATTAAAAGAAAATATCTCTTAAATAAAATAATATTATTTAATTAAAGGAAAATCCCTATTAATTAAATGATTTTAACTTATTTAATTAATATATCTTTTAAATAAATAAAATAATCTTATTTAATTGAAAGAAAATCTTTCCTTTAATTAAATGATTTTATCTTATTTTAAAATCCATCTTTTAATTAAATAATATTATCTTATTTAATTAAGATACATTTTAAATAAATAAAATAATCTTATTTAATTAAAAGAAATAAAATAATTTTATTTAATTAAAAGAAAATCTTTCTTTTAATTAAATGATTTTATCTTGTTTTAAAATCCATCTTTTAATTAAATAATATTATCTTATTTAATTAAGATACCTTTTAAATAAATAAAATAATCTTATTTAATTAAAAGAAAATCTTTCTTTTCATTCGACGGCTCTGCAACACAATTTGCATTCGGCGGTGGCCATTCAAAGTCGACTTTTTGTGCCTTTGATCTATCTCGACTCTGCACGTCTGCTTCATAGTTGGATTTCATTCACAGTTTGACTTCCACGATTGACAAGGAGATGCGAAAATGCGCAAGATCAGGTTACAGCAGAAAGTTGCCCTCCACAATCGTCAGATGAAACTGGGGATGATCCAGCATAAGCATGAAAATTTTAAACATCCTAGTTTCGTTTCATCCAAACCTTCTCCCAATTTGGAGGTATCTCAGGGTAATGGCTCTGAGAAAGAATTTTTGAGCTACTGCTTTAATTGTTGGCTCTACGGGCACAAATTTAAAGACTGGAGGAAGAAGGATGTTCGTACCCTACACCCAACTTACGACCATCTGAAAGTATTCATTGCAAAATAGAAGGAAAGGAGTTTGTAGGAAGCTAAATAAGCTGAAGCTCCCGTAGCTAGGGTTTCAGAATCGAAGCCAGAGTCCCAGACAAAAAATGAGGATATGATCCGAGGTGAGAAACCTTTGCACAAAATTTTTTCCGTCCAATCTCTGGACAAGCAAATGCTTTTCTTCTCTAAAAATAAATACACTTGTGAGAGGAAGTTTAGCAATCTATCTGAGGATGTCCTAAAAAAACCACACTCTGAATTAGGGAAGGTTGGATCTGCATTTACACAGCCACATAACTCTTGCACTATGAACTAATCCCCAACTGGGCTAAAGTTGGATAGAGGATCTGGTCGTCCCGGGGCCATAAAAGCTCTGCCTTCTAGGATAGCTCCAGAAAGAAGCTCCTACAAACCCCTATCTGCAGCGGGGGGAGGAGGAATGATAGGGGCTAAGGCATCTCGCGGGATCGACCCAGCAAGTAAAGGAGATTGGCAGTTAGTTAAGGGCAGGAAAATGGTAAGATCGATTCCTAAAATCTGCAATACTGGTACAATTACTTTATGTAACTCCTTTGCATTGCTTAATAATGTGAATTCACCTTACAATAAGCAATCTTACCATTCATTCCAGAATAATAGGGTTATGGAAAGGGGAGAAAATTCCCGGGAGAATCCACATTTGGGCTGTGAACTTCCACAAACAGATGTTGGAGCATCTCCCCTCTCCTTTCCCATAACCCCAAGGCACCATCAGGCATTTTCTAACAAGATTAGTGTGCTTGATTCCATTCATAGATCTCCTAATCCATATAGCCCTCCTCACCGCAGCAAGAAAAATGAGAAAGTTCCGCCTCATCATGCCTCAGATAAACCATACAGAGGGACTAACCTACCACTATCAAGGTTGAATAAGAATGTCTATTCTCCGCCACATAGGCGCAATTGTAATCATAATAAAAGTTCTTCGATACCAGGAAGGTTTGATCATAAATTTTATAAAATAACTTTAGATGAGAATCATATTTTGCAAAACCAAAGTATTTTTGCAGAGACAGGTGTGTTAGTTAAATGGCGGGGCATAGGGGCCTACATCAATGACATTATTGAAGATCTGGGATCCCTTCTCCCATCGGAGGTAAGTATCTCTATCTTAGTTGATAATTTCCTCTTTATAGATTGCAAGAGTATCTCCCTGAAAAAGAAGATAATGGTAGAAGGGTTTTTGAAATATAGGCAAACTCCTTTTTTTGTCTGCAATTGGTTTCCCTTTTTTAATCCTATCTATGTTCCAAACTTTATGATAGAAAAGGCTATTTTGTTAAAAAAAATTCCATTGGAATTTAACCATATCGAGACTATCAAGAGTATAAGTAAWAGGATTGGTAAATTTATTAGGCTTGCAAAAACAAAACATAACCATTCAGATATCATCATTATAGTTAAATTAGATTACCATGAAAAAATTATACCCCCTATACAACTTGGGTTCAAAACAAACTCTATCATCATCAATCCTAAGATCTTAGAGGATTTCATCGAAACACCTAAGATGGACAATAGGTCCATTGTAAAGGAAAAACAGAAATTCAATTCCACTTCATATTTCCCCAATAATAATCTAAAAGTTAATTTCATTATTGGTAAAGGGGGCTTCACCCTTGGGAACGCTGAGAAGGAAAACCTAGCTGCTCCCCTCTCCCATCTGGATGTCTTTATTCCCCCAATAGCAACCAACAACACTTCTTTAGCCTCTAAATCCCCTCCTTCGAAAAGGTTGGAGAATCCTCACATCAGCAAACATATAGTTGAACCTTTGGATTGTGAGAAAGCACTGGAGACCGAGGACAACAACCAATTGGTTTGCGGACATATGGTCAACAATGCAGACCAGCTAGACAGAGTTTATAAAAATGAGTCTAACACTCAAGACAAAGCCAAGAGCGATTTGGCTATAGCTGGAAATGAACCATGCTCAGACCTTCCAATGAAATCTGAACATTTAAACACATCAGACTCAGCAGATAACAAAGAAAAATGCAAAGAGGTTAATTTAATCATAAACTACCTAGGAGATTCTTTGCCAGATGAGCTGATGGATATGTTTATGGAAAAAAATTTTGATTCAGATGAACTAAAATATCAGAAAGAGACTCTGATCAAACTCATTCAGAATTGTACTGGAGAAGAAGAGGTTGCCAAGGCTATTCAGCCTGCACTTCTTGCCTCCTTGGAAAATTTAATCCCTGATCATATTACTCCTGATAATTTAGTTGCAACATCAGTAGCAGCTGATTTAAGTAACAGAGACGCAGTGGAAGTTTTTCTTACAACAAAAAAAGATAATCAAACATTAGCTGAGAATAATGAAATAGAATGTATCAACAGTAAGGATTCTACTCCAAACTGTGTGTATGCTTTAAACTCCCCTATAGCAAAGGAAAAGCATCAACTACAATTCCTATAGAAATAGAATCTCTCAATTTGGAGTTACCTGACAACACAGAAGATATTATTGAGCTATATGGAAAGGAGATTCTGGAAAGGGAAGTCCCCCAAACTCAACCAGACTCTGAACCTAACCCCTTAGAGCAGCAGGTTGATGCAGTCATTAATTTACCCTCAGTCAATGACTCCATTGAAGGCTTATTCAGAATAATTAATGTAAATAGAAATCTGGGTATAGCTATGAACAGAGGATGCTTAAGCTCTCCAAACATTAATAAACTTAAAAAAAGAGAGGCAAGAAATCTGCTGTGGAACTTAGATCTATAGATGGTAACGCTGGGAATCAAAAGAAAATTGCTGATGTTATTTACTCAGGGAAGGGGAAGTGCCTTCCCAAGGACCAATGAGAGTTACTACTTGGAATGTTAGGGGACTCAACGCCGCTAACAAACAGAGGTTGTTAAAAAGATATCTCAAAAATTTTGAATCTGAAATTATACTATTACAGGAAACAAAACTTAGTTTAGAAGACAGTGCCAAATTTAGTAAAAGATTAGGAATATGGAAGTCAGATTTTGTATCTTCCATAGGTGCTTCGAGAGGGTTAGTTGTCTTATGGGATCCGTGAAAAGTTGTAGCTCTCCCGTCAGTCAAAAACAACAATTGGATGACCTTAGAAGTTAAAAGCCTTAAATCAAATTTAAAATTTTACCTAATTAACGTATACAGACCTATCCATAATGAAGATAAAAGGGCAGTATGGCACAAGATCCACATCTTCTTAAGTAATAGCCTAGGAGATACCTTCTTTATAGGAGGAGATTTTAATGCCATCCTCGATCTGGAGGAAAAATTCGAAGGATCGAAGTATTTATCGCAATTGCAAAAAGACTTCAATAATTGGGTATCAAACAACCATCTCATTAATATCAATACCAGCAATGGGGTGTACACATGGAATAATAGACGAGCTGGCTTCAGCCACATCACTGAGAAATTAGACAGATTCTTCATCAGAACGAATTCAGAAACCTTTGACAAAATATATAGTGCGAAAATCCTCCCAGAGGCAAGTTCGAACCACTTCCGAGTAAGGCTTTCTATTACTGATAATTCCAAACCTACCAGAAATCCATTTAAATTTGAGTTCATGTGGTTTCAAAACCCTAAACTCATCACCTTATTAGAGGAATGGTGGAACCAGATTTCAGTAAAAGGCTCTAAAATGTTCTGCTTAACAGCAAAATTAAAAATAAAGCTTTAGAATGGAACAATAACAACTTCAAAAACATCTTTGAAGAAAGAGCGCAAATTGAACTAGAGCTAGCTAACCTTAATAATATAGTAATAGAACAAGGAATGAATGAATGCAGCTACCTCAAAGAAAAAGAACTTTTGGCTAAATACAATACTATTCTCCTCAAGGAAGAGATTTTCTGGAAACAAAAATCTAGGGAATCTTGGCTCAAGGAAGGGGACAGTAACACAAAATTCTTCCATAACACGACTAACGTTAAAAGAAACATCAATAAAATCTCTAAAATCAAGAACAATGAGGGGGACACCACTAAGGATCCTTCCCAAATAGCATCCATCCTTACACAATTCTACCAATCTCTACTTAATGAGACAAGAGCTACTGATCTTAAATCTCAAAATGAAATGTTAAAAGCCATCCCTAAATTGATATCAGAAACTGACAACAAGATGATTAATAGCAAACTATCCCTTGAGGAAGTCAAAGCGGCTGTCTTCCAAATGCACCCTGACAAAGCACCTGGCCCAGACGGATTTCAAGCGGGTTTTTTTCAGAAATGTTGGCACTTTGTAGGGGAAGAGGTGTGGCAAGCAGTAGAAGCCACGAGAAACTTAGGAGCACTGTTAAAAGAAATTAATAATACATTTTTCACACTAATCCCCAAAAAAGAGGAATGCACGGAACCAAGGGATTTTAGACCTATATCACTGTGTAACACCATTTACAAGATCCTCTCAAAATGTTTAGCTAATAGACTTAAAATGCTCCTCCCTCACATTATCTCAGAAGAACAAACAAGTTTTGTCGCTAACAGGTCGATCTTGGATGGGATTATTATAGCTCAGGAGATAGTTCACACCGCACAAGTAACAAAGGACCCGAGTATGTTAATTAAAATTGACATTCAGAAAGCATACGACAAAGTGGATTGGAGATTCCTCTGCAAGTGTATGGAAGCCTTTGGCTTCTCTAAGCAGTGGATAAACCTAATCTTTAACTGTATTTCTACTCCTAAAATCTCGATACTTGTTAATGGTTCCCTAGAAGGTTTCTTTAATATATCTCAGGGCATTAGACAAGGAGATCCCATTTCACCCTTCCTTTATGTTATCATGGCAGAAGCCTTAGGAAGAATGATCTCTAAGCATCAACTGGAAGGAAACATTATGGGCTTAATAGCTTCTAATAACGTTCCTAACATTACACACCAACAGTTTGCAGATGACACGATCTTGCCGGGCAAGGCTAATTGTCAAGAAGCAAAAGCCTTCAAAGATATCTTAAACCTTTATTCGAAAGCATCGGGGCAACGAGTCAACCCATCCAAATCAGAAATCTTCTTTATTAATACACCCTCGAAAGTAGAGAAGGAAATATGCAACTTGATGGGATATAAATTAGGGAAATTTCCCTGTAAATATTTGAGCATCGAACTTGATAAAGGTCTCCTTTCCTCCAAGCTCTGGCAACAAGTGCTAATCAAAGTTCAAAAGAAAAAAATCTCTTGGAAAGGTAGATGGCTCACTAAAGTAGGTAGATCAACTATGATTAAATCAGTCCTCTCATCCATACCTACGTATCATCTATCCGTTCTCCCCCTCCCGTCTTGTGTTAAAAAGAGTTTGGATAAAATTTTAAGGGACTTCTATTGGCAAGGCCCAGCAGATAAGAAACTTTCCCTCATTAAATGGGATACTCTATGCAAACCAATTATCAAGGCGGCCTTGGCATAAAGAACCTTCACTGGCAGAATCAAGCCTTAGGGGCCAAACTTATTTGGAGAATGTATAAGGAACCTAACAGTAAGTGGGCCTCAATTCTACTGAATAAATATATCCCTGAAGTGATATCTATTAACATCTTTAGGTCTCAGTCCCATGTCAAAGGTTCTCGAATCTGGAATTTCATTAAAGAATGTAGAGGGATTATTAGCAAACATCTAATGTGGGATGTAGGTGTGGGGGATCAGGCACTCTTTTGGGATGATTCGTGGGCTGGCTTTCCCCCACTTAACTTATTGGGTTTCTCCCAGGCATTCATGGAAGAGTGTAAAACATCCATAGGCACCTACCTTAAGGATTATATTTGCGAGAACGGAGTATCATTATGGCACAATATAGAGGTCCTGAACTTTGGACTGCATGAGAAGCAACATCTCTTGAGCATTTTGAAGGACCGAGAGATCACTCTTAAAAATAGATCAAACAATTTAATCTGGGCTGGCGCAAAAAGTGGTAACTACTCAGTTAAGGAAGGTTATAACTCCATTGTACTGGAGCAAAACATGGATAATACAGACATTCCTCTGAATCTATGCTGGAACAAATCCTGTCTACCTAAAGCAGGCATGTTCTTGTGGGCTGCTATGCAAAATAAAATCTTAACAGCGGATCGCATCACTAAACTCGGCTTTGAAGGACCAACCAGATGTCCACTGTGTGAGGAGCACTTAGAGGATGTCGATCACATCCTCCTCAATTGCCTGTTCACGCAAAAATGCTGGTCCTGGTTACTACAATGTCTTGGCTGGAAATCGACCCTGCATTCAAATCTTCTCTCCACCCTCAAAGCTTGGCCCATCCTCTATAAAGACAATTTATTTAAAGATATCTGGATCATTTCCCCTTCAATTCTAGCTTGGGAAATTTGGAAAGAACGCAATAGAAGAACCTTTAC
>MU225627.1:1811713-1857556 GCA_018584345.1 Thuja plicata | reverse complement strand
TATGGGTTCCAAAATCCATCATTGAAGATATTCTCTCTAAATCATCAAAAATAAATGAAAAGCCTACGACTATATGGATTCCAAAGTCTCTCTTGAAAGAGTCTTATGTTGAGAAACAAGTGAAGTTGACATTCAAGCTTTCAAAGACTTCCACTTCATCTTCTTCCAAAAATATTCTTTCATTCCATGTGCCTAAACCGCAACCTCTGCTATCCATTCACCATATTCCTTCATGTATTCCTTCATTCATATTTACTCCATCCTCTCATCACCCTTCAAGGTGTGTGTCGATGTTGATCTTGCCTTCCTTTTCGTCCACCCTTTCACAATCCTTCCATTCACTATCCCTCTACCTTCTACTCTTTTTTCTCATTTGCCTATTCCTCCTATCTTCCAACCTCACTCACTTTGCATAAAATCTTATCCTCCATTTTCCTCTTTCATCTTCCTTTCCCTAACGACATCTTTGAGCATATCATTTTGGATCATTGGCATATCATGGTTTATCCTTTCAATGAGCATTATCTAAAAAGCTTTCCTTCTTCCAAAAAATTCAAAAAAATAAAATTTAAATTAAATTAAAGAGAAATAAATTTTTCCTATGATGAAAACCACTCCCTTGTGGCACCTTGGATAAGTACCATGATGAAAACCTGGCAATCATGCATCATGCGTAGTTCTTCTACATCTTTCATCCATTTTGTATTCTCTCTTTGATTTTGACAATGTTGATCTATACACGAACATTTAGACTATCTTATGAGCTATCTTACGATGATCTTGCTTTCATTCCTTTTATGTTTAGCCTTCATATCTATCTTCCTCCATTCATTCTTGCCTATCACTATCCTTTTCCTCTTTGGTCTTGATCTAATAAAAAAAAAAAAGAGTAAAACACGGTGCTATGAAGCCTCTTGACATGTCTACTCCTTTGGACTACATCCTTTCCTGCTTTTGCATTATGATTTTGTGACTTATCCTGTGTTGGCCTTTCATTGCTTGTCCAAATGTGCTTCACATGATGTTTCTTTGTTTTCCCCTAGCTTGGGTACTCTTGAGGAGTTTGCCTTTGAGGATTTCTTCCCTTCATTCTCCTTCACTCTCTTGTCTTCCATCTCTTCCACCGGCTTGATAATCCCTCATGTCCTCCACCTTGCTAAGCATCGGGATTGCATGATGTGATCTTGCTTGGGAGTTTGATACCCATTCTGTCTGGGGCATCCTTTGTACATACTTATTGATCCTGAAGAAATCTAAAAAATGATATATTGTCAAAAATTTTAAAAATCAGAAAATGTCCTGAAAAAATGATCATCTTAGTGAAAACCTAACAATAGGCACTTTTGATGTATCTTAAAAAAAAAAAAATTCCAAAAAATACAAAAAAATAAAAAAAATTCAAAAATTCAAAAAAAAAAGAAAAAGTGCCTTGGTGAAAACCTGGAAACAGGCACCTTGGTAGCAAAAAATTCAAAAAAAATATAAAAAGTCCTAAAAAAAGAAAGAGAAAAATGAAAAAATAAAAAAATTGTAATAAAATCCAAGTGGTGAAAACTTGGAAACGGGTGCTACTTTAGGCCTTTGCACCCCTGTTTCTTAGCGCGTGTCCTCGACACTTAGCCTTCCTCCATCATGCCTTGTCCTTGTTGCCTCAGTCTGGAATTGGTCTTTGTCTTTATCTAGGGGCATAACTGTGTTAGCTTTGGTCTCTTGGATGCGTTAGTCTTTAGGACATCTCACAAATGGTGTTTTTCAACACCACCCCAACTGTATTTTTCAATACAACCACTGACATCGAGTGTTTTTTAACACTTATCGGTTTGGTCTTACCCCATTTTGTCATGTGGTATTACCTTCTTGCGGGCATTCAATCCTTATCCTCGGAACTCAATATCAGTTAACACACTTAAATTTTTAAACACAATACTTAATGCTTGAGCTATGTCACGTTCTTTTCTTTGTGTGCTGGATGTTATTGATTTTTATTGAGTGTCCTTGTCTCATAAGTCTCTCTGTGATGCATAGCTAGAGGACTTGGGGCATGGAACATGTTTTTATTTGCTTCCTACTTTATGCTTTACTGTTTTTGCACAACCATTTTGTTGGTCATCCTGGCCTCTATGCATTGATGCGAGCGTGGTTTTGTTATATTAAATTGGGTAAGCTAACATCACAGTCATCTTGACCTTTATATCTTTGATGCTTATGTTAGAATCTTTCCACATTCCAAAGTGATATAAATCACATTCATATCTTCATAGTTGCACTCGTGACTAGTGATGATTGTGTGATTTTCCCATGTCCATTAATAATGGCCCAATGATGAAAATAAGTTCCTTAACATTCTCTAATGAATGATGAACACAAAGTCCTATGTTATAGTTGCTATATTGCAAGTACACCTTTGCATTTTCATGTAGGTTGCATTGTTAGACTTCATGTTAGTTTGCATTTTTAGGCTGCATTATGATTTTGAGAGGGTTTTCCTTCATCTTTCTTGTGGACTTTTAATCAACTATGATCACGTTCTGATCTTCGTCAACTTATCTTCTTTCGTGATCTCAATCAAAATTTTCTATCTTAAACAGTTGATTGATTTTGGGGCATTCTCTTTCTTAGGGAAAATTCTCTTTCTTCTCTCCATTTCTTTCCACCTCTTCCAAACTTTTGTCTTCCATTCACTTTCACCCCACTTCTTTTCTTCTAATTCAACCTTGGGGCATAATCTTTCATGCTTGATGATCTATCTTGGTTCTTTGACCCTTATATCTTTCATCTTACATCAAGAACCTTATCTTTAGTTCGATTTGATCAAATTTACCAATTTATTGTTTCTCCTCTATCTAATTTTGATTTTGATCACGAGGGGCAGTACCTATCAAACTTCAATCCTTGATTCAGCTTTATCAATCCTATCATTTGCTTCACTTGGGGCAACCTTGCTTGACATTCTTATCGGACATGTCAATTACTTATTTACAATGGTGTTGATCTTGTCTTTTTCAATCTGCTTATCTTTGTTCCGATGTCAATTACTTATTTACAACGGTGTTGATGTCTGTGTTGTTTTGTGATCCCAAATTGATCTCACACTTTAACTGCATTCTTTGACTACATGTGTTCTCGGAATGATCACACATTAGTCAAAGAGGGGCAAATGTATGCACCCTAAAATGGTCACCTAGACTTTGGGCCTCAGTTATCATTTTAATCAATTTATCAATTTCCTGAATCAATGGCTTGCAATATTTTCAATTCAAATCAATTTTCTTGATCGAATTGTAATTAATTCAACTATTTCAATATTTCCTAAGGTTTGATCATTTCATCAATAATCTTATTTAATTAAAAGAAAATATCTCTTAAATAATATTGTTTAATTAAAGAAAAATCTCTTTTAATTAAATGATTTTATCTTATTTTAAAATCCATCTTTTAATTAAATAATATTATCTTATTTAATTAAGATACCTTTTAAATAAATAAAATAATTTTATTTAATTAAAAGAAATAAAATAATCTTATTTAATTAAAAGGAAATCTTTCTTTTAATTAAATGATTTTATTTGTTTTAAAATCCGTCTTTTAATTAAATAATATTATCTTATTTAATTAAGATACCTTTTAAATAAATAAAATAATCTTAATTAATTAAAAGATATAAAATAATCTTATTTAATTAAAAACCTTTCATTTAATTAAATGATTTTATCATGTTTTAAAATCTCTCTTTTAATTAAATAATATTATCTTATTTAATTAAAAATCCATCTTTTAATTAAATAAATAAAATCCTCACTTAAAATTTTTTTTGGATGAAAAAAGGAAATAAATCAAACTAAATTAAATAAAAATTCATTTTTCTCCACACTTTCGTAAGTGGTGGGATTTTTTGCCTCTTAATCATAGCCTTTGATTTTGCCTCTTGAAGATTTAAAGCACATGGATCAACCAAGATTTAATCTCCACCATTGCTTTAAAAGCCTCTTAATCTTCACCATCCATTATTCTTTATAAGGAAGTCTCTCGTTCTCATTTGAGCATCCCAGGTTTTTATTGTTATGCTGCAGGTTTGGAGAGCAACTTTGGAGGAGAATTTAAGCACTTGAGCTTCGATATTGCAACTTCTATCTTCTTGTCTTCTTCTCTCATGCATTCATGACAATCCATTTAGATTACTTTGCATTTGCATTTTAGATTAAATTCATACTTCCTTTCATAGATTAATCTTGCATTTGTATTTCCTTTCATAGAATAAATCATGCATTGTTATCATTTAGATTAATTTCTTTTTATGCATTGTTATCATATAGAATAGTTGTCATTTTCATGCATTGAATATCTCATTTCATGGTGTACTTGCATGGGCACAACTAGGTCAATCTGAGGGTCTCCATTACAAAACCTTTGCACTCCATGACTAGAGAGATATGAGTCGATATTTGAGGCCTCATTCTTGAGCAACCTTGAATGGAATGATTCATAGAAGTGTGACACATTTTTAGCACACAAATATATTTTTAGGGAATGTACATTGAATCAAGTTGACCTCTATGATATTTATGAGAAACCTCATGCAACTAGATCATGTAATCTCTTGTATGAGATTAATAATTAACTAAAGAAACCCCTTTTGTTATAGAGGAATACCTTAATTATATAAGACAGAGACCTCAGAAGTCTGGATTTAATTCTTATCAAGGACAATATGGTTCTAGAAACAATTGGAGTTAGAATTCTTGGCCTAATTCAAATCAGTGGAATCCTCGGTATCCAATGCAACCTCCAAACTTTCCATTGGGAGCACCATGCAGACCAGTTGAATAGGTGAATCCTCAATGGAATGAACCACAATGGCAACAAAATCAACCATAGTGGCAGAAAAATCAACCACAGTGGTAGCAAAATCAACCTTAGTGGCAACAAAATCAAAATCAGTTTCAACCTTGGCAGAATCAGGGTGCAAAGAGATATTGGGAACAACCCCCACCTCTTCTTGCTAGACCAAATTAATCTAATGAACAAGTGAACTAACCTAAAATCCCAACACAACATGTTCCAAACCCAAAGAAGAATCAAACTCAACAAACCTTCAATGTTGATGTTAACCCCGCTGACTTAAATGTTATTGAAATTAATGATATCCAGTTAAGGAATAAAAATGTTTCTTCCAAACTGGATATCATGATCTAGGAAGGGGAGAAGGTAGACAAAACAAATGATAAAGATCGAGATCCTGATAAATTTGGAACTGTGCTTGATAAAGCACCATTTCTTGAATGTTTTAAAAATGATCAAGAAGCTCTTGATAGCTCCTTGGTAGATCATGATAATATAGAAGAATCACAACTCCTTAACGAGCTAAAGAAAATCAACATTGAAATTCCTTTGCTTCAAGCTATCAAGGATATTCTAGAAATAAATCAACTTATCAAGTCACTTTATATCAAAACACCAGGGAGGAAGAGGAAAATGGCTCCAACAATTCAAGTTGGAACCAAACTTATTGATGTTTTATCAGGAAAACTTCTTCCACAAAAATATAGCGACCCTCGAAGTCATTTGATTACTATCAGTATAAGAGGGGTAGAGATACCTAACATGTTGATAGATCTGGTATTAGCCATAAATTTTATCACTGTTGATACGATTGAGAAATTAGGAATGACTAGTGTTCAACCCACAACAATTGTGCTTCAGTTGGAAAATCAATCTATTGCCAAGCCTGAAGGTGTCCTAGAGAATATAACAGTTACCATTGATACGTGGGTTTATGTTATGGATTTCCTAGTCCTTAAAGGAAGGAAAAGTGAAACAAGGTATCCTATTATTATAGGAAGGCCTTGGTTAGCAACAAATGAAACATTGATAGACTGTGATCAGGAAGTATGACAATATCAAATGGTTTTAAGAAAAAAGAACTCTCACAATATCCTCCATCTAAGCCTACATTACATGTTGACACTCCATTTTGGGTAGATGAAGAAATGGATACAAAGGGGGATGGAGTAGTAGAGTTAGTCATGGTAACCTTAATGGATCATTTTGCTGAATTTCAAGAGTTTGTTGAAAATGAAGAAGGTTTCAAGGAAACTTCTCAAGAATGTGTACCTCAATAATATATTTTGACTAAATAATCCATAGAGAAAGGGGGAAATGGTGATATAATTACACATCACTCTATATCACATCCTTGTCCCTTGAACACACTTATAAGTGAACCAACTGAGGAATCCAATAAAATATCTTTGTGAATAATGATAAACCTCTCTTCATAACGTCAACTTAATTGCCTAATCAAGAAGAAGAATTAAAACAACTGTTAGAGAAGCACACTGAAATTTTTTTGGGAGTATAAGGACATGAGAGGAATCCATCCATAAATGTATACCCATCACATATATACTAAATATGTTAAACCTGTTAGAAAAGGATAGGGAAGAATTAATCCATCCTTAAGATATTTTGTGAAGCAAGAAATACAAAAATTGTTGCGAGTGGTATTTATCTATCTTATTTATGGTTTTCCCCATTATTCATAGTACCTAATAAAAATGGTTAGTGGCGTGTGTATTTGGATTACGAGGAATTAAAATAAAGCCACTAAAAGCTATTATTTCCCTTCACCATTTATAGACCAAGTGCTTGACAATATTATTGGCAACAATTACTTCTCTTTTCTTGATGGATTTAGTGAATATAATCAAAACCAAGTAGATCCAAAAAACCAAGAAAATACTATATTTACTTTCCCTTGGGGCACTTATACTTATAGGGTCTTGCCCTTTGGGCTTTGCAATGCTTCAACTACTTTTCAGAGAATAATTTTGGCTATTTTTTGAGATCTTACCACTTATTGTGTTGAGGTATATATAGATGATTTCACAATTCATGGTAAAACATTTGAAGAGGTAATAAGAAGTCTAGAGAAATTTATCCAAAGATGTAAAGATAATAGACTCTTTCTTAACCTTGATAAATTCTCCTTAATGATGAAAGAAGTAATTGTATTAAGGAACCAAATATCTAAGGATGGAATCAAAGTTGACCCTGAGAAGGTGGAGATCATCCAACAGATAATTACCCCAAAAACTCAAACTGATGTTAGAAGTCTTCTTGGGCATGTAGGGTATTATAGAAGATTCATAGAAGGATTTCATAAAATTGTTGAACCCTTTTTTACCTTGCTCAAGAAGGATATTGAGTTTGTATGGATGGATGAGTTTCAAAAATCATTTGAAACAATTCAACAAGCCTTAATGACATCTCCTATTATCAAAGGGCATGTGTGGGGAGAGTCATTTCACATACATATGGATGCCTCCAATTTTGTTGTTGGAGCAATACCAAGACAGAAAGATGAAAATAGAGCATTGCGTGCCATTTACTATATCTATAAGAATTTAAGTCCTACAAAGAGTAATTATACAACAAATGAAAAAGAATTATTAGTTATGGTCTATGCAATCAACAAACTTCGACATTATATTACTGGTTACAAGGTTTTTGTTCACGTTGATTATTTTGCAATTAGATATTTAATGAAAAAAGTTGTTGTAGGAGGATGTATAATTGGATGGTTACTTTTATTGCAAGAATTTGATATAACCATTGTTGATAAGCCAGGAAAAGATAACATTGTTGTTGATTTTCTTTCAAGACTGGTTATGCAGGGTCATAATGAACTAGTAGATGACAAGTTTCCAGATGAGCATCTTTTTTCTATTTCCATTTAGTCACCATGGTTTGCTGGCCTTGCCAATTATCTTGTAACAAGGAAGTGTCCAATTTAATTTAATTCAAATCAAAAGAAATGATTAATCAAGGAAAGCTCCAGATTCAAATGGACTGATGGTCTTTTGTTTAGAAATTGTCTAGATCATATTTTTTGCAAATGTGTGCAGGAAATTGAAATATATGACACCATTCATTAATGCCATAGTGTCTTTGAAGGAGGCCATCATTCAACAATTCAGACTTATTGGCTCTCTGAATTTTTATATGAAGGTACAACTCCATTTGTTGGATAAAATTTTTGTTTTATGAATATGCTTTTAACCGAAAAGCAACAAAGACAACTAACATCTGCTCATAGCTATGACACAGATCCGAACAATAGATTTATAAACAAGAGGATACTGGAGTAAAAGACACAAATATCTTTGTCCAAACACCTGAAATAAAGAGAGAGAAGATTAAGTAATTTGCTTTTAGATGCATGAATGAATGAGAAATCAAAGCCTCTGCAACAAACATACATGTAACTAGAATGCACAAGAAAGCATTATAAGAATAACTAGAATGACTCACATGCCAAATTACAATCAAAAGAAATACACACAAACACATAGATCTGAAATATATTTATTCCTTTCTTAGAATGCAAATAGAATGACTCAATGATCATCTTATTTCCTACACAATGATTGCGCCCAAAAACATAAAAATACATTCTTCTTTTCCCCTCTTTACAATAGAAAATCAGAAATTTTCCCCCTTGCTGCAACGTAAGTTTCTAGCAAGAAAAAGAAAGAGCTAGAGAGACCCTCTCTTTGATTTTTTTTACAATAAATATTACCCGATGACTTTCCAGTTTCTTGTAACTGATTCTTGAAATCATTATTAACTAGCAATCACACCTTAGTGTGCAATGGGAATGTCGTGGAGTTATGGAAATGTCATTTAAGTATTTGTCCCTTTGTTTGTCACTCCTTCTCATCCTCTCCAGATCTCCTTATAATAAATTGATAACCCTTCCTATATCTCTTCCTCTCTATGTCTCCCTCTATATCTCCCTAGATATCTTTCTATCTTTACCTCTTGATCTATCTCTATCTCTCTGTTTGTTTTCCCCCCACCCTCCCACTTTATATTCATCTATATCTCTATACAACTATCTCTCTCCATCACCCCCTTACTATATCTTTAATCTCTACATCTCTATATTTCTTCTCCCATCTCTCCCTCTATATGTATCTTTGTCTTGGCATCTCTCTATCACTCTTTATGCCTATATATCTCCCCATTTCTACCTCTCTCTATTACTTTCTACTTATATCTTTGTCTTTATATCTCTCCCTCTCTCATTCTCTCTTTTTATATATTTACATCTTTCATCTGCACTCTCCTCCCTCTCTCTCCTCTCCATGTCCCTCTTCCTCTCAATCTCCATCTCCATACCTCTCTCTATATCCTTACACTATATCTCTCTCTTTCTTCTGCACCTCTCCCTCTTTATATCCCTATCTCTCCCTCTCACACACACACACACATACACACACACCCTATATATCCCCCTCTCTCTCACACACACACATTATTACTCCATTTAGACACATCTCCCTATCTTTATCCATCCATCTCTCCATGGCCCCTTTCTTATACCTTTAAGTCTGCACAGATTGGATGTTGCAAAGTTGGCTCATGACTTCTTACATTGCGTGTTTTTTTTAGGTTTCATATAGGCTACAAAGATGTTCATTGATATATTCTTAGCCATCAACATCATCTGTCAAACAATGCATTGCCTACGTTGTCCGCCCATTTGTCGTCTCTTTTTTTAGAAAGGAAATTTGTCATAGCATCAAACTTGGGTTTGATTGTCGTAAGACGATAATAATAGATGTCCTTTCAAATCAATTAAATCTACTTTCAATGAATGTTTTTATATTTAACATTTTTCACTTGTGACATCCTTTTTATTTTAAAGGTGGATATTAGATAGCTTGTTTTAATGATTTATTAACCTGGAAAATATATGTATAAATTAATTGTAAATCACTCCTTAAACCGCATATTTAAGTAGAGCGTATAGTTGTCAATATAAATAGACAATTAAAGATTATCACTTCGAAAAGGGAAATGTAGCAAGCAAGGTAAATTAGGTAAAGTATATTTTCTAACTAAACAAAGACTTATTAATTGAAAATAAAACAAAATAAATGCATATTCACCATTAAAGAAGTATTTTTATTAAAAAAATTAATTGATGAAAGAAAAATGAATTTGGCGAATGTTTTAAATGTATATATGTAAGTCTATGTTTATATGTTACGAATGAAAATAATAATAGAGTGTTAGGTAAAGTAATAAATGATAATTAATTAAGTAAAATAATAAAGTTGTAACTTAATGTTGCAATAAATGATTGTTGATTTTTTAAAATAATAATATATATTAAGTAACATATAATTATATCACCATTAATTCATTGTGAGTATTATGAAAAGTCATTTAAGTATTTGTCCCTTTGTTTATCACTTCCTCTCATCGTCTCTAGATCTCCTTAATTATCTTTGTATCAATATATCTTGCCATCTCTCTCTCTCTCTCTCTCTCTCTCTCTCTCTCTCTCTCTCTCTCTCTCTCTCTCTCTCTCTCTCTCTCTCTCTCTCTCTCTCTCTCACACACACACACACACACACACACACACTATTGGACACACATTTTGGTATATATATATAACTCAATAGCCCCCCTCTTTCTACGTCTATATATCACACTATTAAATGAGAATCTATTAATTTGTAGAGGGTGAGATTGTTAAAAAGCATACTAACAATGTAATAATAACACATATTTATAATGAACATTCAATTTCACATTCAAATTGTAATAAAAAATACTTAGCATTTACTATTAAATAAAAATCTATTAATTTGTAGAGGGTGAGATTGTTTCTTGTACAAATTTCAACACATTTAATATTAAAAAATGATATTATACCTTTGATAATAATAAATATTTAATTAATTTAAAATATTTAATACATTATACAAAATACAAATTATCATAATATAAATAACATATTATTTACTTTAACGATAAATACTAAACATATAATATATTTAATATTTTAAAGAGTATTATATGTAGAAATTATATTGTATAGATATATTAAACTTTGTACAAAATTTCCTGAAGTACAATATGTGAGTTGATTTCCGTAAATAATCTTCACATAAATAAGAATTACTTTTTTTATAATATTTTAACATTTTAATACATTTACCAACATATTAAATAAATAAAGTCATGCAAACTATAAACCCAAGATTAGGCAAATAGACATTGAATTGTCTATTTAGAAAATATTGGTTTATAAATCCTCACTTTCTTTGCCATAGAGCGTGGACACAGAGATCCAACTGACGAAGCTCTCATTTTTATAAATGGGTGGAAAAAAAATATTCGGTTAAGTTGATCGCCAAGTCTAACTTTGATGACTGGACATTCAGATTGCACATTCGGGATGATGTGTATTGACATAAAGCACTATGTCTGCGGTCCATTACAATAACGTTTAGGAGGAAACAGTTAGGTGACGTGTAAAGTGGCAAAAAAATAAACACATTTCGACAAACGGTAAAGATTGTTTCAATGGCAGTCATTGCTTAATCCAATAGATGCAACCGTTAGATGCACAAAACAGGTCGGGGCTTTCTAAAATGGAAACACCTACGACGTAAAAATAAAATTTGTAACCACTTTCACTTCCCGTGGAATTGTTGCTTTTCAATTGATTTAGTGAGAAAAATTTTAATTTCTCCTACAACCACTTTTCATTAAACTCACCATAGGTTAATCGGGCATCATGGGGTCATGAAAATTTGTAATCAGATATGATAATTAAAATAACAGATGAGTTTTTAACCATTTTTTAATAGCTCGCCAAATCGAGGTACTTCCTTTGTAAACTTGCCATGTCAACCATATTGCTCCATTGAGAAAATATTAAAATAATATATCATATGACCTAGTATGGTCATAAAATTAGATTTGGGAATATTTAAGACCAAAATATTACGTGGGTTGTCCTTAGATTCAAGTAATTTGCAACTTTTTTGGATGCATTTTCAGACTGACGGATATGTATGCAGAATTTGACTGTCGCAGAATGAATCTTGAATCATTGAACCTTTAAACTGTAGGGTTCAGTCAGAAGGTTCAAAATTATAAATTTTGCCCAAAATATGCTCTCTTTCAATCATTCTCTTTCATTAATCACTTTACCTTTACATTCTCATGCATGATTAACCTTGAACTTTGAACCAAAAATAAGTACAATGGTTCGAGTTCAACACCCACCAACCTGCTTTGCACTTTCAAAATTTACATTTAGCAGAGGTTAAAATTCAATGAACCTTGAACCATTGAAATCTTCCCAGAATATACTTACTTTTAATTATTTTCCTACATTTGTCACTTTCCCCTTATATCCTCGTGTATTATGAACCAACTTTTTGAACCAAACAGAAAGTACAAAGGTTCAAGTTTAACACCTACAGATTTTTTTTATGCTTCACAAACTTACATTTAACAAAGACTTGAGACTCAAATGAAAGACAGGATGAATATATATGTAAATGAACTTTGAACCGATGAACTTTTGAACTTCGGTTGTGAGGTTCAACACGACACATTTCAGTATACACAAAGACCAAAGGCATGAAAAATTTTCAAAAATAAAACAATGACGAGAACATGTAATGTCAATCAAGTGGGGATCAAATATAATTTATTTTTTCTCGGAAGGGAATTTATGAAAAATTAATCGAAAGAAAAAATATGGGGGTAATAATGGCTCTGAAGGGGGACAATGATTGAACATGATGAAGAGAATCCAAAATATCTCTGCAAAGACCAGGGCTATAGTCCATTGGGTTATAGAGTCAGGAAAAATA
The DNA here is from genome assembly GCA_018584345.1 of Thuja plicata. Lineage (NCBI taxonomy): Eukaryota > Viridiplantae > Streptophyta > Pinopsida > Cupressales > Cupressaceae > Thuja > Thuja plicata. The sequence continues at coordinate 1,844,873 of MU225627.1, read as the reverse complement.
GCAGAGGATAGGGAGATTCTTGCAGAGGGTGGAGGAGAACTAGGCACAAACAAAACTACCAAGGCAAAATAGACACAATAAAAAGGAAACACACACCAAAACTTTCCTACATATATACATGGTCAAAAGACCCCACCTCATAGTATGCACAAAATTGATCACATGAAGCCATTGACTAGTTGGGAAAAATATTTGTTGGTAAGAAAAAATGGTTGGTAATAAAAACTTATCCTTCCCAACTGCCAGCTTGAGACCACTATGAAGAAATATTTGGTGATAAAATTTTACAAAAAATCTTCAAATAACACCTTGTATCTAAAGAGACACTCTGCATCAAAAAATTATGAAGTCAATTGAGATACCTTCACACTATGTTGTACGTGTTGATTTAAATTTGCATTAAACATATCATAATATTGTGCCAAATTGTCTAAATAATTAACCATACTCTGAATTGGGCAGCCTTTATAAAGATTCTGAAAGCAACACTCATCCTCACGTGTTAGTTTCTGAGACAGAGCTGACTTGACATCATTCTCAAAATAAAAAGACTCCAGTATTGGGTAACTACTTGAATCTTCTAAGAACAATCTATTTTCAAAATTATCAACACTAAATTTGAATATTTCAAAGTCTAGTTGCATATGAGATATTGTATCAACAATAGACAATTCATTGTTTTCCACTTGTTTTCTGACACTCTCATAATTTCCCAAACACTCATTCTGCAAGTATCCTTCATCGTAGCTACAAGTGAATTGAAAATATTTCATAATCTATTTGCGTACTAGCCTCCAGTTGTTCACAACTATCTATTTCTTCCCCATGTTGGTCCTTTATGCTTGCTTGATCATTTGCTAAAAATGCATCAAAAATTTCAAATGTGAAAGATTCAAAATCAGAAGAAGAAAATTTTCCAATTTTTTTTTTGTTTAATTCATCATCATATATGTCATTGAAATTTTGTTTAATAGCAGGTGTGGTTGGGAAAGACACCAATTATTTTGGTTGAATGACATGATCATCTACATCTTCAGAAGGATCAAATCCATCAACATGAAAATAATAAACTCTTGCAATGTTAGAAGTGTCATTCTCAGTCTCAAAAGAAGCTCGAAATTTTTTTTCATTAAAAATTGTCAAGTTCTAACAATAATAAATAAATGATACTAGCTTCGTTTCTTTTGTGACAAGATTCTTTTGCAAAGGATTCTTTCTTAGGTAAAAGTTTTGATTATGAAAGTAAATTTTAGATTCTAGATCTTCCACAACACATTTACTCGTGCATTGCATTCCACTCAAAATCATATCATTCTCTATCTCAACAACTTCTTTTTGTGCATCTTCTAGATTTTGCACCTTCTTACGTTTCAATAAAAGCTTAACCTCAAGGTGTAATGCAACAATGAACACACATAACTAAATTGTTTCAGTTGGTTGATATTTTTGAGGGATTTTTCCAAAGCACTGATTGAATCTTTCAATAAAACCTCTAATATACTCTTCTCCTTTTTTCTTTTGCATTTGAAATAAGTTTAGCAACAATTCATAAGTATCAACCACAAGTTTAAATCTTTCAAGAAATTGTATCTTTAAATCATCCTAGCTGGAAATACATACATGTTCCAAATTCTGAAACCATTTTGCAGCATTTCCAATGAGGCTTTCAACAAACAATCTCACAAACACATCTTCTTCTTGTACTCCAAGAATTTCACTAGCAATAGTAACTACTTTAATATGATCATCTGGGGGTTGAGACTTATATCCAGAAAATTTAGGAAAGCATTTTCTTGATCTCTCAGGCAAACTTGATTATTGGGGCAAAGCCAAGGGTCCAAACTGAGCTCCCCATGGGTGGGCTGCAACCAAAACCATAACATACACTGGAATTCTTCAACTAAGAGATCTTTAAATTAAACACAAAGTCACCAACCTCCGTCCTCAGAGAGACGCCTTCAAATTTATGCAGAAATATAAAAAGCACCAGCTTTTTCATTTTTTCCCCAGCGGAGTCACCAAAAATATGTTGGTTAACAAATTTGTCTTTCTTGAAATAATCTTGAAAACTGACTCACAATGCCCAAATTGAAAGACAAAAGAAAACCAACAATTGAGTCACTTGTAATGACAAACGCAAGTGCTCCCTAAATTTTGATATGAAGGTACAACTCCCTTCATTGGATAAAATATTTATTTTCTAAATATGCTTTGAACCATAAAACAACAAAGACAATTAACATATGCTCATAGCCATGACACAGATGCGAACACTAGATTTATAAATAAGAGGATACTAGAGTAAAAGACACAAAGATATTTGTCCAAATACCCACAATAAAGAGGGAGAATATTAAATAATTTACTTTCAAACGTATGAGTGAATGAGAAATCAAAGTCTGCAACAAACATACGCATAACTGAAATGCACAAGAAAGCATTATAAGAATAACTGGAATGACTCACAAGCCAAATTACAGTCAAAAGAAATACACACGGATTTGAAATATATTTCTTTAGTTCTCAAAATGCAAGTAGAATGATTCAAAGATCATCTTATTTCTGCATAATGATTATGCCCAAAAATAGAAAAATATATTCTTGTTTTCCCCTCTTTACAAAATAAAATCAAAAAATTCCCCCTTGTTGCAACGTAAGTTTCTAGCAAAAAAAATAAAGAGCTAGAGAGACCCTCTCTTTGACATTTTTTACAATAAATAATACCCGATGACTTTTCAGTTTCTTGTAATTGATTATTGAAATCATTATTAAAAACAAATTTTGAAACCACTTTTACTTCCTGTGGAGTTGTTGCTTTCCAATTGATTTAAAACATCTTTACAATGTTTTAAATTGTTGCTCTCAAACTATTTTAAAACATTTTAAAAATGTTTTAAATTGTTACTCTCAAACTGAGTGAGAAATTTTGTAATTTCTCCTGCAGCCACTTTTCATTAATTTGACCACGAGTTATCTGGGCATCCTGGGGCTGTGAAAATCTGCGAGTAGTTGTGATAATTAAAATAATAGATGGTTTTTTATCCATTTTTGAACAACTCACCAAATCAAGGTACTTCCTTTGTAAACTAGCCTTGTCAACCATATTGTAGCATTGAGAAAGTATTAAAATAATATATTATATGAGCTAGTATGGTCATAAAATTAAATTTGGGAACATTTAAGACCAAAATATTAGGTGGGTTGTCCTTATATTCAAGTAATCTGCAACTTTTTTGGGATGCATTTTTAGACTGGTAGATATGTATGCAGAATTTAACTGTCGCAGAATGAACCTTGAACTGTCTAACCTTTGAACTACGGGGTTCAATCAGAAGGTTCAAAATTATAGATTTCACCCAAAATATGCTCCCTTTCAATCATTCTCCTTCATTAATCACTTTGCCTTTACATTCTCATGCGCGATGAACCTTGAACTTTAAACCAAAAATAGGTACAATGGTTCGAGTTCAACACCCACCAACCTGCTTTGCACTTTTAAAATTTACATTCAGTAAAGGTTCAAGTTTAATGAACCTTGAACCGTTGAACTTTTGAACTCCGCCCAAAATATGCTTCTTTTTAATTATTTTCCTCCATTTGTCACTTTGCCCTTATATCGTCATGTGTAATGAACCAACTTTTTGAGCCAAATGGGAAGTACAAAGGTTCAAGTTGAACACCTACCAATTTTATTTATGCTTCACAAAATTACATTTAACAAAGACTTGAGACTCAAATGAGAGACGAGATGAATATATATAGAAATGAACTTTTGAACTTCGATTGTGAGGTTCAACACTACATATTTTAGTATACACAAAGACCAAAGTCATGAGATTTTTTCAATAATGAAACAATAATGAGAAAATATAATGTCAATCTCAAGAGGGGATCAAATAGACTTTATTTTTTCTTGGAAGGGAAGTTATGAAAAATTAATCAAAAGCAAAAATAGGGGGGTAATAAGACTGTACACAAGATCATTGGAGCAGGCTATTTTTGGACAACAGTGACCAAATATGTTTCATTTTATGTGAAACATTGTGATGGATTCCAGTGCATAGGAAGGCCTACACCAACAATGGATATGCATTTACAACCACAAGTAGCTCTAGAGCCATTTGAGAAATGGGGAATTGACTTCATTGGACCTATTGATCCACCATCACAATGAAACTATTATATTGTGGTTATCACATATTATGAACTACCAAATGGGAAAAAGTAAAAGCTTCGACAATTGCAAGAGAAGACAAGGTAGCTAATTTTTTGCATAAGCATATATTTCATAGATTTGGAGCACCTAGAGATATTGAATATGATCAAGGACCTTAGTTTATGTCAAAGATGATGGAAGCATTCATGAAAAGATATCAAGTAACCCATAGGAAATGTTCACCTTACCATCTAGAAGCCAATGGATAGGTGGAGGTAAGAAACAAAGAATTGAAAAATATTTTGACAAAGACTGTGTCATCGAGAAGAATAGATTGGGTAGAGAAATTGAGTGAAGCTGTCTAGGTATACAATACAACCTGGGAGACAACTACTAGATTTTATCCATATGAGCTACTATATGGAAAGACACCGGTGATGTCTATTGAGTTTGAGTTTGAGACATTAAGAACAAAAATAGAAGTAGGTATATATATTTCAAAGGCAAAAAAAAGTAAGAGTTCAAAATTTGAACCGACTGGATGAAATGAAAACTGAAGCACTCCATCATATATAAGTAATTCAAAAACAAAGGAAATCTTGACATGATAAACATATTGTGAGCAGAGAATTCTAACAAGGGGATTGTGCCTTATTGTTTGATTCAAGGTTTAAATAATTTAAATAGAAATTTCACACAAGATAGTTGGGACCTTATGAGATAGAGAATTTTTTAGTCAGTGTAGTTGTTAAATTAGTACCAATTAATGGAGATAGGAGGACTATGTTGGTTAATGAACATAGGTTGAAGTTATATCACAAGCCTACATTAAAGGAGGAATTTCTTTCATATTTTCAATCTAGAGTAGAACATTCATTATGGAATGCATCTCTTCTATGATGAGTGCTTCCTTTTTCTTAGATCATGCAGAAAATACAAATAAAGAGGATGAATCGAAAATAAAAAATGATAGTTTAATCTCCAAAAAAAATTTAGAATTGATTGAAAACTAGAAATAGAGGTCAACCCCAGGGGTGGATTACGAACTAGAAATGGTAGTTCATACCTTGAAGTAGGTTGAAAACCAAAAATGACAACTTACTTAAAGATCAACTTCATATCACTCCTGATTTTTCCTGATTGTTTTCAAATAAGTTTCTCGACATATTCAAAGAAGTTCAACTTAGAATACCTTTGGATTGCTCCTAATAAATTGTGATAAGTTCAAAAAGAAAAAAACACCATGCAAGCTCTTGATCATTCATAATTGGTCGTGCTACTTATTTTTTTATGGAAAAAGAAACGATGCATGACAAATCATGATGTGGTGGTTTAAATAGGAGAAGGTATGCATTAATTGCAGTTATTGATTTTAAAATTATATTTCTTGAAATTAATTTAGCATATGGATAAATAAGTAGATAATAAATGTATATATTATTGCCAATTAATTATTAACAGAGTGTACAAGTTAAAAGGGTAATTATTTGGAGCATAAAAGGAAATGATGAATGCTCATTAATGAGAAAATATGGAATCAACTGACATATTCTTTTGTCAGTCATTTCAAATATGTGGAGTCATCATTTTTGAGAATTGGTTTGCGTTAGAAGCACCACCAAATTCTACAAGTTGTATTAAAGTACAAAGGTATGTCATTTCAAATAGTCCATAATAGAGGTCATTTATGACAAATTAAGCATGACCAGATGGATGACATAAATTTCATTCAAATTTGTGACAGAATTAATAAATATAATTAATTCTCACATAAATGGACAACTCAAGTTTGATCATTTTCATTTCTCTAAGATGATTGAAATATTTTGTCTGATATAGATGGGTTTTAAGTCATTTCTTTTGTGTTATTACTGTGAAAATTTTAGTTAATCTTTTAACCATGGGGAAGAGACAAAAAATAGAGCCAAAGTAGTTCAATTTAAATACAAAAAATGAAGAATTGCTCTAGCAAGCTGGCTGGTTGGATTTTATTAGAATGTATGAGGGATTCAATGAGAAAATGGTTGAGGAGTTTGTAAGAAATTTCAATGTCAATGTAACAAAAGTGAGAGGGGAAATAATTAAAGTAAGTCCACAAATTATAAGTGAGATATCTAGTATACCAACAGAAGGTGAGCAAATGGAAAAAGGCAAGATGATTTAGAGGACTTAATTGATGTTTTTCATCACCCTCTAGAAAAGAGACCAGAGCTTCAGAAACACAAGGGTAACACAAAATTAATTAGTAGAGAGAGTCTTGATGAACAGTGGAAAACATTGGTTCTCTAGCAGATGAAACTCTTCACATGTGAAGGTGATCAATATAGGATGGTCATGGGCCCATAGATGAGAATGTTGACTCATATCAGATAAGTCCATTAGAAACCCAAGGTAAGAGTGAATTTTCCTGCCTCCTTGTTCTCATAATTAGCTTCCATGATAAATAGGGTAAAGGAAAGGTAGAGAGAGATTAGGTATCACTCTCATTCATTTGATAATCAATCATCATTTTATGAAGAAAGAATCTGGTAAAGAGAGATGGCTTCAATTCCTCATGGGACCCAACAAACCTAAAAATCTAAAATCTAAATAGACCTCCACACCCAAGAGGATTAGGTTTGAAATAGGGGAATCTAGCTGTCTGGTGGGGATAAGTAGTAAGAGGATTAAAGCTAGAAAAGAAAGGGAAATATCTAAACCATCAAGTCCTCCAACTCAAATTGAGTCAGACCTATTTCTTCCCAGTCTACTAAGTTAACTACTAAAGAAGGGTATTTTTTTGAACCTCCTAGTGTACCCATTGTTGATGAACCTTAGTCATCCCCTATTTCATAGAAAAATCAAGATAATACAACTTGAAATTCGGAGTTGGAACCATTCACCTCTAAGAATCCACAAGAACCTTAGAGTGAAGAGCCTCGCAATGAAGAATTTTTGGCTATGGAAACACCAAATGTAGAACCTAGAAGTGAAGATTCTGGACAAGAACATAGTGAAATATAACTCCTATGGAAGTTGATGAAGTACCTCTTCAGACAAGGAAAGAAGAATCTCCTCTTAAAATTCCTCCGTTTGAAAACATTCCTCCCATAATTGAGATCTCAAAGAGTAGTTCCTAAAAAAAAGAATTTGAGGAAGAATTTCAGGCTGAAACCGCTACCTCTGAGCCAAGTCCTCCATATTTTGCACCCTCACCTCCTACTAATCCTCATTAAGAAGAAACTTTTGACATACTTATTAGGAGAGAAGAGAGTGATTCTATAGAAGAAGAGGAAGATACCCTAGAGCAAGTAGAGAAAATATTAAATAAAGAAGAAGATAAACAACTTTAGGAGGCCATGCAAAGGTCTAGAAGAGAAGAAGAACTTGAAGAAGCATGGAGGAGTGTTCAGTCATTTCATGAAAATTAAAGAAGATAAAAATAATTGCACAAAATTTTTAATAGTGTTAAAACTATAGTAGGCCTATACACTCAAAAATTGGAGGAAACAAAAGAGCAGTTAGGTAAAACAGAGGAAGCTCTTAAGTAATCAACAATGCAACTGTTTGAGTATGAACAAGAAATTCAAAGATTGAGAATTGAGTTGAGGAATAAAGAGGAATAGTTGAACCAATAGGTCACTTTTATATAAGCTTCCACTTCCACTTCTCCTCTAAGGTACATTTATTTGGTGGCAATGCAATATAAACAAAGGAATAAAGAACTTCAACAAGAAATGAAGAAAATACAAAGGGAATTAGAACAAGTTGACTATAGGGTCAAAACTATTGTTGAAATTGCATTTATGCTTATTTCAATGAGGAAAACTGTAAGACTTTATGCATTATTTCTAAGGGAACAATTTCCACTCTGGAAAATTAATCAACTAGTATTGAAAAGGAAATTGGAGTATGAAGATGATCATGATTTTATGAATGATTATATGAGAATTTTTCCACACATTAACAATCAAATGTGTGAGTTTTATTTACATTGTTTTCTATTAGGGCATACTATTGAATCTTTTTTAAATTTGTATGTGGGTGAATTATAACAAAGGGCATTGTTGTCCTTAATTCAAAATCATATGTAATGAGAATTAAAAATGGATCATTATAGAGATGCACAAAGAAGACTTGGTCTTCCTATCAGAGACGAGTTTGTAAAGGCTCACATATATATTCAGAGGAAATTTTAGGTTAATAGCCCAATAGGATAACAATGCCCCCATCTATGAGCGAAACTTGAATCAGTCCATTGGAGTATTTAGGGATCTCCAAGGTTCCTTTCCATACATAGCTCTAATAACCAACAGAGAAAGATACAACTTAGTTATGGTTCCTTTAAGGAGGAGAGAACCATTTTCTCTGAATAATATAGCATGGAGCATGACAGGGGAAAGACATGTAATCCTGATCATTGAAGAAAAATAAGGAACTTAGATTGAGATGTGGTTCAAGCATCCATTCATCATGATGCCAACATTTAGACTTGATGCCCCTTCTCAGTTTACATGTGATCATTTGACAAGATAGAGAGACAGAGTGGTGGAGTTTGGGGGATATCAACCTTTCAGAGTGTATTAAGAATACATATTTCAGAGATTTGATTTGGTCATCTAGATAGAGGATATAAATAAAAACATCATAGATAAACCATGAGGACATGGTTATTCTAAGGAAGGGGAGAATGATGAGAAAAAAATATTACTTTTTAATGATTTGATAATGTCTCGAAAACTTATGTTATTCTATTAATTAATGAACTTGGTGATGATATGTGTGTTTTATGTCTCATATTTTGATATAATGTTGACTTAATTACATACTATATTCAAATTTTATATTCTGTGATGAATGCATAGCTTTTAGCTTGAATCAATGATCATTGTTGATTATCTCTTGTGGTTATTCCTATAATCTAGTTTGCATTGATGAGTGTTTTTTCAGGTTTTGAAATTCAATTCTTTATGGTGGAATTAATCATGTCGATTGATTGAACACCTAGAGCTCCTCATAGTCCTAGATTTAATGGAACTTGTGTTGTTGTTGTTAAATCTTGTGGACACTTGGTGGACCTTCAAGTTCCTCTTCGGTTTGTTGCTTTTTTATTTTAATAGAACAATTAATTTTTCTTTGTTACTTTTGTAGACATTACCCTTCAAGGCGGGTAACCTTGTAGATTTCAAATTCAAATTAAGAGGATATGTATATGTATCCCTCTATAGTTAGTTTCCAGTTAATTTTTTATATATAGTAGTTTTCAAGTGTAAAAAACCCATTTTTAGTCCTTACAGGGGCCAATTGAATGAAAATTGCAAGTTGATCTAGTTCTGTGTTTGAAGCTCCCACTAGAGGAAGAGAAGGGATCACTCAATAGAAGGGGTGTGATCTTATTTTTGATTTATTTCTAATCATTTCATTTGTTTTTCAGTAGATTTATCATTCCTCAGTTCATGTTGAGCAATATAATTTGAATGCTTAGAGTTAGTTGAATCATAGTTTGGTTAAATTGCAATATGTTTGATGTTGTTTCAGAATAATTTTATTTTAGATTTCATTAATTGATGCAAGTAAGTAGGAGTTGATTATGTTTTAGAAGTAATTTATAATTTCAATGCAACATATTAGAATGAGGAAGAATGATGGTTACAGTCTTGTTAAACAAAGTTTGTTGGAATGAGATGTGGAATTCAGGAATGAATGCAACAGTAGTATTTCAATTACATGCAAGCATAAACTATATTTATTTTCAAGTAATTTCAGAGTAGTTTGGATTCCTCTACAATTAATGTAGCTCATTTTTGTTTTAGATCTAGTTGTCTCTAAATGTTATAATTCCACAAGAAATTACCACTAAGTTATGTTTAATTTGTTTGCAACTGAATCATTCCTAATGAGGAGATATATAGGAAGTAGACCCAGTGACCTTTAGAGTTAAAGTAACTTAAACAACATTCAACTATTTCGAAGTCATTAAGAAGAAGAAAACTTGAGAGCTCTTGCTGGAGCATGATCTAAAATTCAATCGTTGTTTCACAGTGCAAAACCTCCAAACTAATCACAATCCTTATTCCAAACAACCTTAGGACATGCTCATTTCAATGTTTGATAAATTAAATGATGCAAGTTGTGACATCAATTACCTTTCCCATCACACACCAAGTTGGATTCCAAGGGCCATAAAGTCATGCTAGCCGGCTAAAATGTTAATCATAAAGCTTACCGACTTCTTGACATTGAGAAAACTCATCTCATATTCATCCGTGATGTGGTCTTTGAGAATGAACGAGAGCCATTTCCACTCTCTCCTCCATTTTTTGGTGTCCATATTTCATTAGGTTCACCTAATGGGAGGGCTCCAACTGTGAATGCTCTAGCTAATCTTGTCTCTGCATCTCCACTAGTTCCTTCTCCTGCAAGATCACATAGACATGTAGCCACACCACCTGATTTTCCTCAGGATTCATTTGATCTTCTTTTTGATGTTGATGGTCTAGTAGCACCTCCTACTTATGATGTTGGCACTTCTACTCTTCAGCCTAAATGATAGGCTAAGACAATTGGTGATCTTCATGATGATGGGGTCATCGAGGGTAGAGCTACTCAAAAGAAAATCAAACTTTATGATTCAATCAATTTTTCTCTCATGACCAACAATCATAGTGTGTATGAGCCTCAAACATACATAGAGGCAAAAGAGATACTTAAATGGGAAGAAGCTATGAAGATTGAGCATCATAGTCTATTGAAAAAGAACATTTGGGTTATGTCAGATCTTCCTTTTGGGAAAAACTCATTAGATGCAAATGAGTCTACAAAGTCAAATACAATGTTGATGGTACTTTAGATAAGTACAAACCTCACCTCATTTCCAAAGGCTTCTGTTAGCGTGAAGGAATTGATTGTGAGGAGACATTTTCTCTAACAACAAAGATGAACACCATCATATTAGTCCCAACTATGACAACTCAATATGGCTAGAAGGTCCATCAAATGGATGAAATAGTGCCTTCCTAAATGGTGAGGTATAATAAGATGTTTACATGATACAACCTTCTAGATTCAAGTTTGTTAGTAAAGAACACTAGGTACTCAAATTAGAGAAAGCACTATATGGCTAAAAACAAGCTCCTCAGGCATGGTACATGAAAATTGATAAGTACCTCACAGATCAAGATTCCAAGATGAGTCCTCGAGACTCAAATCTATATGTCAAGACTATTGGAAATGTCATCATTCTTCTAGGTATATATGTTGATGATCTGATCATCATTGGCAGTTTGACATGTTGATGATCTGATCATTGTTCTCTATGGATGACCAAAGATCCTAGACTCATCAGGTATACAGATTCAGATTGGGGAGGCTCTATTAATGACAAAAATTCAAATTTTGGGTATGTCTTAATATTTGGCATAGGTGCTATCACTTGGATCAACAAGAAGCAACAAGTCGTATCTCCTTCCTTGACAAAAGATGAATATTGAGGAATAATCAAAATAACTTGTGAGGCGATTTGGCTCTGAAGGATGCTTTCAGACACCTAGATGTCTCAAGAAGGCCCTTCACCCCTCTTCTACGATAATCAAGGGGTGCTCAAACTCGCTAAAAATCTAGTCTTACACGAGCGAACAAAGCATATCGACCTTCATTATCACTTCAACTGCCAGCTGGTTGAAGATGAATATATAGATTTGTAGTATGTTCCTATTGCAAACTAGAATGCAGATATTCTCACCAAGTCCCTAATTCCATAAAAGTTTGTTAAGTTCATAGAGATCCTTTGTGTACTAGACATATTGAACATTAAGGGAGGGTATTAGAATAATATCTCTATAATATCTTGTTTGTTATTATTTTAATGGTCAATATTGTAAATCTTGTAAAAATTAGAATGTTTCTAATATTGTAAATATTGTTTCTTTATTAGAATGTTTTTGATAACAAAAATTATTTTATAATATAAATATCATCTTTGCAAACTATAAATGAGTGTCTTTCTCATTCATTAATCCATTTGAACATTTACCAATTTATTGTATAATATATTTCATGCCAGTTAATAATGTTGTTTCAGTTGTCCTCAAGTTCCAATATTTGCTTAATAATTTCTTGCTCGCAACATATTTTTGACAATTTGGACATAAAGGATGATGTGCATGTCGTGATATTTTCATTTTCATTTTGATCTTTATCAATGTCCATTTTGTTTTTTGACATTACCATGTCTTCATCCATTTCAATGCTATTAAGCATGCTTGAAATATCTACTCTTATTTTAATTTTTTTTGCTAAATATTCAACATCTATGAAAACATCATTATAGTATAGCTCATACCTGACTTTATATTGCAATACATCTCTACCATAGCTCATGCTCATGTAACAATTGTAATAATGCCCTTCTGTATGCAATCTCTTAACTATGAGCACATCTAATTCTTGTATTCTACATGGAAGGACCTTTGCAATTTTCTTTATGTCTTGTGTGAATCTTATTGTGTCTCCACTATATTTGCATTGGCCTACAAAAGTGTGGGTTACTTGCAATATTAGATTTGCCCCAGCAATGAACATTTCTTCCACCTGGGTCAACCTTTCCAACACAATAGGTTGTTCTCTTAGATCTCCATGTTGTTAAGTGATGAGAATCAATGTATTCCCTTCTCATTAGAGCATCTCTTGCAAGTAGGGTTAGGGTTTGATAGGTGAAGGAGCCTGCACAGGTAAACTTTCTTTGCATATAGTGCATATTTGTAAGTTGGGCAATGCATCAATTCTGTGTCAAAAAAATTTTGTTGTTGTTTTGTAGTTTACTTTATTGTTGACTATTGTTCATTTGCTTCTTTGTTGTTCTAATGAGGCTTGTTAAAATTTGCATGTTTGACTCTTTAAGTTCAACATCTTCTTTTGTGCATTTGTTTCATTTTTGCGACGAGCATGGTAAGTTTGGATAGCCTTACAGTTCTATAGTAGTCATGCTTGTATTTGTTGTGGGGTGATCTACACTTGCTCTAGTTTTATAGCACGTCTATGGGCAAGTATCCCATCTTTATGACGAGCGTAGTATTCTTGACTTCTTCTTTGACTTTCCTATTGCAAAAGTTTAAAAATTTGATTGCCTAGTAGACACTTTTTGTTGTTACAGTCCATGTGTTGCACCCTATAAATGTTACCAGATCATGCCCTTTAAAAATTCAAACCAAGTAAAATACAAATATTTCTAAATGTATTATAAATTATAATGCGGTGCCTTACAAAAACATATTTTTATAAAATAAAAGCAAATACATGGTTCTTTAGAAATGAACTATTTCATTCGAGTGGAAATTAGTTTACTACATTTTACTTAGAATCTTACAATATCTTGCAATATTTGTATGATATCATAAATGCCTTAGATAAGTTAAATGTTAGTTATTGATATTTTACAAATATTTACATTTTTTCACATCTACTGCGTCTAGAATATTAAAATAAATTTACAAGCTAAAAAACTTAGAAAAAGATAATGATATAAGCTTTAGAAATAATACATTTAAGTTTTAAAACTTATTTGTTTACATTCACTTATTCTTATTTAAGTTTATTCAATTGAGAGCTATCCTAACAACCAAATTAGCTTGTCATCCCTAAACATCCAACACGGAGCTTTCCTATCTTGGAGTTAGTATTATACATATTATATGTTATATTCAAATAAACAAATTTAAATATTAGAATATAAAAATAGTTTTCAATAATGTTATATTCACAATAATGTTAACATAATATGATGTTATAAAATTGTATATTGAGAATTTAAATATTTTATATTGATTGAAAAACCAATCATTTATTAAAAAAAAGGTAGAAAATAATTTAAATCTACATTAAATAATTTATATGTTATAAATACTTTTCATTTTATTGAAAGTAACATTTTACTATTTAATAATATTTTAAAGTTATATGACTTAGTTTTATCAAATAAAATAATATACTTTTACAGACCAAATATTTTTTTTATCAAATATAATATTATTATTTTTAAAATTATTACAATATAATATTATTTAGTTTAATAGAGCACAATAACATGTGTTGGAATTTTCTCTGGTTTTTTTCCTTAACCGCTAAGGTTAATGTTAACAAACAATATGTGCTCAAATTTTATCTGGTTTTTATTTTTTCCTTAGCCGTTAAGGTTAACAGTAACAATTTAGATTATTTTTTACCGTAAAATAATATTTACAATTCCTATGCAACTGAATTGTTGTCTACTTGTGATTATCTACTCAATGGTACAAATTTTTACTACCAAAAGTTACAAGTGAGGATGGATGACTCCAGAATCTTGGAGTCAAGTGACGAGATTTGTTTTCATCTTATATAAGAAAAGAAAAATACAAAAAATAAGGAGAGTTTGAGATTTACATATACTACTATCTCTTACATCCTGATAGATTATGGATTGTGATATGAAACGTTGATGCTTAAAAACATACACAACCAAAACCAGAAATTCAAGCTTTAAAATGCATAGACAAATCTAACAAATGAACCCTACGAATTTCATTAATAGTGGAAATGTTGAAAACATCTTATGCACTGCCTATCCTCTCATTACAATGCATCCTTCATTCTGCCAAAATGCATGTGCAAGCTTTAGGAAGCATATTAAAAAAAATTCAATGATGGTTAATGAATCCTTAATTTCATACTAGTACATATCCTAATTTGTTTTCCCTAGTACGTAGAGTTTTACAAACCAATCATGTCCTTGAAATGCTTCAATTATTTATGTAGAATCTGTATTTCGTTGTTGATGACAATCATCTAATTGTGTATTGTCATTGATGTTACACATGTATATGCACTTATGTAGTGATGTTACACAATTATCTACATCCAAACCGAGCACAATTAGTGGATGCCAAGTGATCTCAGTGTTTTCTGAGTTCAGTCGAGTGTTGAAGAAATTCAGTTCTTACCGAGTTCACTCGGGCATTACAGTGTTGGTCGGGCGTTGAAGAATTTCAGTGTTGACCGAGTTAAATAGTTAGTGTCAGCCGACTAACAGATGATTACATTTTATGTTTAATTGGGCATATGAGGCTGACATATTTGAGTTTTATTATTTAGCTGGAAGGTTATTGAGGCCGACTTGACAAGGTCTATTATATATTTATATAAGGTCAAGTTTGGATTGAAAAAAGTGAGAAGTAATTGAATTAGTGGATGAACATGATATGAAGAGCAGAGGCAAAATTAGATGGGATTTTGATTAAGGACAAATCATCTGGACAGAGATGTAAAATGATATTTGATCAGTGAGGATCCTGTTTAAAAATAGAGCAAGATTTGAATCAGCAAAGACAATTGCATGTATAATCATGTCAATCCATTGTTACTTTCTAACAATTGTAGCAGTGATTCAAATATCTTAACAGAGTAGACTTAACAGTCTTTTGTAAATCCTCTCACAAGGTGACATTTCTATATTGAAGTGTTTAAAGACCTTTAAAAAGGCCACTCCTTACAGGGTGATTAAATCCTCTAAAAGGGCCACAACTAATAGTGTGTTATCGTAACCTTTAACAGGGTTGGCTCCTAATAGGGCTCACTTTAGAAGAGTGAAAAATATTAACTAGTTGCAATTGGTGGTTTTTCCCATAATGGGTTTCAACATTAAATCTTGGTGTCATCTGTGTTCATGTTATTTACTTTATGTTTTATGTTTTTGTACATAATATCTAAAAGGATAATTACTTTAAATATCTCAAGATTGATTGGTTCTTCGAGTTACAGCAGAATATCTTAATTGACCGAGTGACAATGATATATTGTTCAAGATATCTAAGGGACTTGGATTTGTTTTTGTAGTAACTGATTCACCCCTCCCCTCTCAGTTACTCATCTCATTTCCAACAATTGGTATCAGAGTGCCAAGTGCTTGCAGGAAAGGTTTAAAGGCCTACGCTAAAGATCAGAGATGTCTTACAGAAGGGAGATCCCCAAGCTTAACGAAGACAATTTTCAGACATGGTAGGAGCTGATGAAGCTACATTTATCTAATGTTGGAGATAGTTGTCTACAATTCCTGGATAAAAAATACGTGGAACCACCAATACCTTTGACTGTGGAACATATGGTGGACAGAAATAATCATAATATAATGATGATTGATATAGCTTCTTCACTCGGCTACTCAAAATTTGATGAAGTCAAGGACTGCCCTACTGCCTTGGATATGTGGAACAAACTGCATGATATTCATGGAGGAGATGCAAATGAAAAGAGAGCCAAAGTATAAAGTCTCAGAGGTCAGTTTGATATTATGAAAATGAAAGAAGGAGAAAACATTACAAAATATAGTAACAAAAACAAGAAAAGTGTAAGTGCCATCAGAGCAGCAGGTGGAACAATTGAAGATACTAAAGTGGTTAGTAAGGTATTAAGAACTTTACTTCCTATATATGTAATTAAATTTTTAGCTATTCAAGAGATGAGGTGCGATAATAATATATCTCTAGATGCATTGATTGGAAGACTATCATCATTTTGAGATGGAAAATTTTGACAATTATTCTCCTAACACTAGCAATCTTGATTCTGCATTCAAAGCCAAACTAAACTTTGGAAAGAAGGATAGATACTCTAAAAATAAATAGACTGACAGTGACACTGATGATGAATTTGATGATGAAGATATGCAAATCATTGAAGCACTACTTGCAAAGAGAGCTTCCAAAGGAAAAGGTAAATACAAAGGAAGAATACCATTGATTTGCTTTCCATGTAATGAGGTTGGTCACATTGCTGCTAAGTGTCCTAACAAATATAACAAAGATGAGAGAAAGTTCAACAAATATAAAGGCAAGAAAGATTTCAACAGTTACAAAAACTACAAGGACAAAGGTAAGAAATATTGTTATATTGCTAAAAATTCTGATAGTGATGAAGATGAAGATGAAATGGTTTACATTGCTATTAAGGATGAGTCAAATAATGAAGATGATGAAAAGATTGCATTGTTCTCTCATATTAGAAAAAATGACACTTGGATAATTGATAGTGGTTGTTCTCACCACATGACTGGTGATAAGACAAAATTTGAAACTCTTGAGCACTATGATGGTGGGAATGTCAGTTTTGGAAATAATGAACCTTTCTATGTGAAGGGTAAAGGTTGTATTGCTCTAACTGAAGGACTTAAATGTAATAATGATTACTGGGTTGAAGGACTAAGGAGAAATCTACTAAGTGTGGCACAACTGAACAACATTGGTCTCAAGGTAGAATTCATGAATGGTAAGGCCAAGCTCCTGGATGGTAAAGGAAACCTAGTCAAAACTGGCAAGCAAATAAAAGGTAATCTATTTTATCTTGATCTCAATGAAAGTTCATGTTTTATTGCACAAGTAGAAGAAAGCTGGTTATGGCATAAAAGGTTGTGTTATGTGAACTTTGATAACCTAGTTAACATAAGCAAGAATAGAAGAGTAAGAGGTATTCATGTTTTAAAGAAACTTGAATTAGCAACATGCAAACAATGCCAAATTGGGAAAATGAGCAAATCTAGTTTCAAGAGCAAGAACTACAATACTGAAGAAGTCTTGGAATTGGCACATACTGATCTGTGTGGGCCAATTGGGACAACAAGTTACACTGGAGAGAAGTATTTCATTCTATTTGTTGATGATCATTCCAGAATGATGACTGTTATGTTGCTCAAAGAGAAAATAGAAGCTTTTCAGAAATTCAAATGGTACCTTGCCATAGTTGAAAAGGAAACAGGAAAGAAACTGAAGTGCCTAAGATATGATACAGGAGGAGAATTCATTTCTAATGAATTCAATGAATTTTGCAATGAAAGAGGAATCAAGAGATAAGTATCTGCCCCCGGTACACCACAACAAAATGGAATAGCAGAAAGAAGAAACATATCCATCATGGATTGTGCAAGAACCTTGATGATTGAAAAGAATGTTGCTACTAAATACTGGAAAGAAGCCATCAACACTGCAATTCATACCTTGAACATAGTTCAACCGAAGAAAGGTATTGAGAAGACACCTTTTGAATTATGGTATGGCTATAAACCTAATGTTCATTATTTCAAAGTATTTGGAAGTAGATGTTACATCTTAAAAGAAGCAAGAAATGGAAAATTTGATGTAAAAGGAGATGAAGGCATATTCCTAGGCTACTCTTGTAAAAGCAAAGCATATAAATGTTTAAATCTTGATACTCACAAAGTCATAAAAAGTGTACATGTAAGGATTGATGAGTTTGCAAAAAGATTTGAAGAACAAAGTAGCAAGGAGCCTAAGGACTACATAAAATTTGTATATTATGAACCTGATACTATACCTAAGATACAAGCAATGGTAATTGGACAGCAATCCTGTCAACCATTAAATTCATTAGTACAAACTGTATTACAAACTGTGCAACCTGAGCTTTTAGCAGAACATACTGAGTCACAGACAGAGCGAACCGAGTCTCAAACAGAAGGACCCGAGTCTTAGACAAAGGAACCCGAGCATCAAACAGAAGAACAAGGCATAATATTTTAGCATGGTGAACATAGTGGTGCAAGCTCAGAATCAAGAAGGAGGGATCCTATACTTTCCAAATATGTTAGAAGGCATCATGCACCTAAGCAAATAATTGGAGATTAGACAAAAGGTATAATGACAAGGAACAAAATTAAAGGTACATGTTTGCTTAGTGAAATTGAACCTAGATCTATCAATGATGCATTGAATGATGAAAGTTGGATAGAAGCAGTGAATGAAGAAATTGAGAAGATAGAAAAGAACAAGAATTGGACTCTTGTACCTAGACCAAAAGACAAGAATGTAATTGGTACTAAGTGGGTTTTCAGAAACAAGATGAATGAAAAAGGTGAAGTTTCTAGAAATAAAGCTAGATTAGTATGTAAAGGCTATGCTCAAGAAGAGGGTATTGATTATGGAGAAAAATTTGCTCCTATTGCAAGACTTGAAGGAGTCAGAACTCTTCTGGAATATGTTGCACACAAAAGATACAAGGTATATCAAATGGATGTAAAGTCTGCATTCTTTAATGGAATCCTAGAAGAAGAAGTCTACATTGAGCAACCTAAAGGCTTTGTAGATCCTAATAAAAGGAATATGGTTTGCAACCTGCACAAAGCCTTGTATGGACTGAAACAAGCCCCAAGAGCATGGTATGAAAGATTGCATGGTTATCTAGTAAGTATTGGATTTCAGAGAACTAATGATAATAGTAGCTTGTACATCAAAGAAGGCCCTAAAAATAAGATACTATTAGTAGAGATATTTGTTGATGATATATTATTCACTGGATATGATGATTTATGCAAAGCATTCTCTGTAGCTATGAGTAAGGAATTTGAGATGTCTATGTTTGGTGAATTCAAATTCTTTGTTGGTTTACAAGTTCAACAGATGAAGGATGGTATCAAAATTACTCAATCAAAATACATCAAAGAGATACTGAAGAAATTTGGAATGGAAGATTCCATACCAGTTGGGACACCTATGTCTACTGGACATAAATTTTCTAAGGATGATGATTCAAAGGAGGTGAATCAGACTACCTACAAGTCCATGATTGGTAAACTACAATATGTTGTTCACACCAGACTTGATATTGCATTAGTCGTTGGTATTGTTGCAAGGTTTTCAGCTAATCCTAGGGAAAATCATTTGATGGCTATCAAAAGGATTATGAGATACCTTAAAAGTACTGAAGATTATGGATTATGGTATAAGAAAGGAGGAAACTTTGACTTGAGGACTTTTACTAATGCTGATTAGATAGGAAGTTTTGACAATAGGAAGCGCACAAGTGGTGGAGCATTCTTTCTTGGAAAGAGGTTATTCTCCTGGACTAGCAAGAAATATAACTCCATTTCTCAGTCTACAGCAGGGGCAAAGTATGTTGTTGCAGTAGTCAATAGTTCAAATATCATATGGTTCAAACAATTGTTGTTAGGTGTGAAGGAAGAAATCAAAGAACCACTTATTATTTACTGTGACAACACTAGTGCTATTAACATTTCAAAGAACCCAGGGATGCATACCAAGACCAAACATATTGCAATAAAGTATCATTTCTTGAGATAATTGGTTCAGAACAAAGAAGTAAGGTTGAAATATGTGAATACTAAAGAACAAGTTGTAGACATATTCACCAAGCCTTTACCTAAGGATGCATTCCTGTATCTTAGAGGAAAGATAGGGGTGATTCCCCTAACCGAGGCTCACTAAAGAATAGTTTAGTGGTGCATCAACCAAGCTACATAACAGATCAAACATGTTGATACAGATTGTCAAACCTCATTGCATATAAATCAGTACATTTAGGTACATTAAAATTTAATTGATATGTCAGTTGGTGTCTTTGGCATTGGTTGTCAAAGAGGCTGAGATTATAGTATATCATAATGATCAGTGAAAGAGGGAGAGATTATTGTATAACAGTAAAGATTACTGATGGAGAGATTGATGACAGAGGGAGAATTTTATCAGAGATAGAGACAGATGTAAGAGGGAGAATTTTGTATTTCAGTTATTGTTGATAGAAGGAGTTTTATGGATGTGAATCAGAATGAAGCTAAAGACATTAATAAATTTTGATTCATCTTATTGTTGCTCTAAAATTCTTTGTATTATGTCATGTTGTGTTTCCATCAATGCCAAAGAGGGAGATTGTTGATGACAATTATTCAATTGTGTATTGTCATTGATGTTACACATGTATATGCACTTATGTAGTGATGTTACACAAATGTCTACATCCAAACCAAGAACAATTAGTGTATGCCAAGTGATCTTAGTGTTTTCCGAGCTCAATTGGGTATTGAAGAAATCCAGTTCTTACCGAGTTCACTCGGGCATTACAGTGTTGGTCGGGCATTATAGTGTTGGTCGGGCGTTGAAGAATTTTAGTGTTGACCGAGTTAAACAGTTAGTGTCAACCGACTAACAGATGATTACATTTTATGTTTAATTGGGCATATGAGGCTGACATATTTGAGTTTTATTATCTAGTTGGAAGGTTATTGAGGCCAACTTGACAAGGTCTATTATATATTTATATAAGGTCAAGTTTGGATTGATTTAAGTGAGAAGTAATTGAATTAGTGGATGAACATGATATGAAGACCAGAGGCGAAATTAAATGGGATTCTGATTAAGGATAAGTCATCCAGTCAGAGCTGCAATAGAACATTTGATCAGTGAGGATCTAGTTTACAAATAGAGCAAGATCTGAATCAACAAAGATAGTTGCATGTACAATCATGTCAATCCATTGTTACTTTCTAATAATTGTAGCAGTGATTCAAATCTCTTAACATAGTAGACTTGATAGTCTTTTGTAAATCCTCTCACAAGGTGACATTTTTATATTGAAGTGTTTGAAGACATCTAACAAGGCCACTCCTTACAGGGTGATTAAATCCTCTAACAGGGTCACACCTAATAGCATGTTATTGTAACCTTTAACAGGGTTGACTCCTAACAGGGCTCACTTCAGAAGAGTGAAACACAATAACTAGTTGCAATTGGTTGTTTTTCCCATATTGGGTTTCCACGTTAAATCTTGGTGTCATATGTGTTCATGCTATTTACTTTATGTTTATGTTTTTGCACATAATATCTAAAAGGATAATTACTTTAAATATCTCAAGATTGATTGGTTCTCCGAGTTACAACAGAATATCTTAATTGACCGAGTGACAATGATATATTGTTCAAGTCATCTAAGGGACTTGTTTTTGTTTTTGTAGTAATTGGTTCACACCTCCCCTCTCAGTTACTCATCTCATTTCCAACATTCACTTGCTCATCTGTTTTAGTTGAGTATTGATAATTCATGGATGTGATGTGGTCTCTCTTTAGTGATTAGGATTATGAGAGACAAGATGTAGTAAATAGTATGACAGGGGATGCTAGAGAAAGAGTGGAGGATGGCTCATCGATCTGGCATTTAAACGATATAAAATGTTCTTT
This sequence comes from Thuja plicata, assembly GCA_018584345.1. Lineage (NCBI taxonomy): Eukaryota > Viridiplantae > Streptophyta > Pinopsida > Cupressales > Cupressaceae > Thuja > Thuja plicata. The sequence continues at coordinate 1,822,727 of MU225627.1, read as the reverse complement.
CTTGCCCTATTTTTTTCTTAGCATTGTTACAAGCGTGTATTACCATCCATGCTCTTGTTTCCTCAATTGGTCCCAACCTCATTACCTATGCTAAGCAACTAGTGGTCATGTATTTCAGGGTGGTGTCTTAGCATTTCATATCTCTTACCCTCACAACTGTGTAGTAACATGCAGTCCTCCTATGGAAAATATTTAATTTCACCTAATTCTTTCAGGCAACATCTATCCAGTACCTAAAATGTCATATTTATTGTAACTAGCAATTGCACCTTTGTATGCAATGGGTATGTCGAAGAGGTATATAAGGTCTAAATATATAATTAAATGTTTATGCATTAATATTATAGCAATTTTTCTATTAAGAACTAATTATTAAATTGAAATCTTACCTGAATTCAATCCAATGAAAGGTTGTATGTCATTGCCTTCAGCTGTGCAAACTGCACTCTATCACTGCCCTTTCTAATATTTAATTCTTTTCCCTTATCAACTCGGCCTTGCCTGTTACAAACAAATTAAAACCTGACCATTAATTTTTATTTATTTTGTTAATATTACATTGTATACACACATACATATATCTAATTTTATTATATATTAGACATTTAGTTTATTATATATATATATATATATATATATATATATAAAATTCTGGTTGCACATTTTTTACATTCTTAAAAAGAACCTCATTTCTGCTCTTGGACTAGAACAACCATTGCAAACAATAATTATTGTTGAATTTATAACAAATATCAGGGATATAAAACATTCTTTTCCATATATGATCGCATCTAATAAGACAACTATAGACTCAAATATATGAGATGATGAGTATCAAAAATAAAATTAGGTTGAACACACAAAAACACTTCCTATTTAAATAATTCTAGAACCCTACGTTTCTCAAATATTATATTTTAATATAGTTAAGGATTGGGCCAGCATGTTATCTAGTAATTAACAACTAAACTCCTTCGCTCTCCACCATTCATACAAGATTCCCTCTCTAATGACTTCTGTTGTCCCACCTTGGATCTACTTCCCGGTTGGGTCACGATTCCAAGATTCAGTGCATGAAAGGTTGACTTCTCACTATCTCATCATCTCTCCTTCAAAATCAATTGGGAAGATGGAGCAATAATTACAAAAAATATATATATATATATATATATAAATAATTGGTAAAATTGAACCAAATTTAGATGATTCAAATCCATTGATTTTTATATGTTGCATTATATCACCTACATTTCTTGTCCAGCCGTGCATGTGGTTGAATATCCAGCTTCCACACAAAGACTAATGACAAAGCATTTTTGTGTATGAAGGTATGAAAACAAAGGCATCCATTATGATACACATAGACTACCACATTTGTTTTTAGAAAGAAGAAAAGATCATGTAATTATGTTGAAAATGGCGAAGAGAATGAGGGAGGCAATTAGACTTGAAAAGTATTTGCCCGCGTTGGGAGAATTTGGGGGAGGAGTTATGGTGCAGCTTTGGAATGGCTCCTGTCTGTTGTCCAATACAGAGAAAGGCATGATAAATTTGCAGAGTCTAAAGAAAACACTACTCTTTTGAGAGTGGAGGTGATGAATGAGCACCAATTTCATCACCTCCAACTAAGAGAAATGATTGAAGCGGTCAATCTCAATTGCGATGAAGTTCTTGACCAAAATCAGTTATGTGTTCTCCTACTCACTCAACCCTTTCTTGATGACAAAGGCCCATAAATGGCTATAAAATATGCTCATTCAATAACTCGAGGGATTTTTAGAGTAACAACGAGACAATTACCTTTTCTGGGGTAGCTGATCTAATCTAATCAAATCTATGGAGAATTTGGAATTCTAAAGATGAAGGCATGACTCTTCTAAAAATTATACCCAAACAACACAAGCCCAATCTTTTAATTCGCTCTGATACCAATATGATGTAGAACTAGGATCTAGTGCTACCCAGAGTCAGCCTAACTCTGCTCCAAGGTCTCACTAATGGACCTTATAGGGTATTATCAAACCCTATTTTGAGGAAGTCACTAAGATCTTCACCTCAAGTTCTCTATACCCAGTTCCCATCGTTAACCTACTATTTCATGTTGTAGAATCTACTAGGATAGATTCATTCTCTGAGCAAAACTGAGTGGTTCAGCCTGAGCAAAAAAACTAAACAAATTGCTCATAAAATACATGACAAAATGATCAAGATAGTTCCCAAATACTTTCTACATTGCTCTATTCACAAACTGAAAATCTCTATTACATGTACAATCCTCTTCTTTTTTTCATTGATTACAAACTTTCAACTATATAGCCAACTCTCTAAAATATCTCGCACCCTCCAATAACTTCAACAAACTCTGTAAAGAAGGCATGGATGGTCAATAAATGACCCTCTCATCAATGGAACAAGTTTCCATGTCCATGAAAACACAAGCTACATGTTATGAGCTATTGTCGTTGACCCAACTGGTCATAAACGTCAATCTCATGTTTCCTGGGTCATTAACCAACATTACTGTGTAATAGACCATCACTACCGAGCACACCATCTAAGGTTCCTAGTGCCTTTGTTGGATTTCCAAAGGTTTATAGACCACCTCATCCCACACTTAAACTCAAAAACAAACTAAGAAAAATAACTATGGTGTTTTTTCACCGATTGACCTCGATCATTACAAGAGTGGTAGAACAAAACACATTACAAAAAATGTTCTCTATTCTAGGTGCTCCTACACCATACTCCCCCAAACAAAAGAAATTGACTTTGAGGTGATTGGAGTAAGTTAGGATTGATGCCCAACTTCTTGAAATTAGTTTCTTACACCTGTGTAGCCTCTGAATCAGCTTTTCCTTGACATTTGGCCAGATGTTCCATGTAGGTTTGCTTTCTAGTCTCCTTTGCAACTCTTGATTTTAGAATCTTCTCTGCCTTCAGTTTCGGTGCAACATGAAGTTTGAGTGCTTTGAGATCCTCTATATCTTCTGCTAGATCAGAATCTCCTTCTGTAATTGGTCCTTTATAGGATACCAAATCTTCCACATTGAATACTAGAGATAATCCCATATCTGTAGGAAGATAAACTTTGTAAGCATTAGACCCATACTTTGCCATAATTATAGAAGGGCCTATCTTCCTCGTCAAAATTTTACTCGGAATGCCTTTTTGAAACCTTGCTTTGTTTAGGTGTACCATGACAAATCTCCAATTTGAAATTGAATAACTCTTTTCCTTACATCTACCTTCTTCTTGGTGTGAATTATGCTCTCTACTAATGCTTTCTTCACTGAATCATGGACCTCTTTCATGGATTGAACAAAATCTTCAACATACCCACTCCTCTTTGCATCGCTTCAAAGATCCTTGAGTTCACATATACCCCTGGGATGAATCCCATACACTATTTCAAAAGGGCTCTTTCTAGTGGATCTATTGACTGTGTCATTATAAACAAATTCTGCTTGAGCAAGTAACTGATCCCATGATTGTCCATATTCTTTTGTGAGACATCTCAAAATATTTCCTAAGCTTCAATTCACCACTTTAGTCTGACCATTGGTCTGTGGATGATATGCTGAGGTAAAGGAAAGATTTGTACCAAGCTTTTTCCATAAGGTTATCCAAAAATGACTTATAACTTAGAGTCTCTTTCTGATACAATACTCAAAGGTAATCCATGTATCCTTACTGCTTCTCTAAAGAACAAATTTTCTATGTAACATGTATCATGTGTGGTCTTACAAGGCACAAAATGAGCAATCTTGCTGAACCTATCAATAATCACAAAGATGTTGTCCATTCCCTGCTTGGTCTTCGGTAGTCCAAGTACAAAATCCATACTAAGGAATTCCTAAGGTCTATTTGGGATGGGAAGGGGTTGGTACAATCCTGCATTGGATGAAGTCCCCTTGGCCTTCTGACAGACTATACAAGTCTCTACATACTTTTGGACATCCCGATTCATTCTTGGCCAATATTAGTACCGCTTGACCAACTCTAGATTTTTATTCAACCCAAAATGTCCACTTAATGAACCATTATGCTTCTCTTGTACTAGGTTCTCCTGCATGGAACCTCTCGGTATACACAGTTGTCCTCCTTTAAATAAAAGACCTTCTTGAAGAGTATACTCCGAGTACTCACTATGAAAGTGATTTTGATAATCTTGACATACCTTGTATGCTGCTGAAAAGTCTTCATCTATTGGATACAGATCCTTGAAGATTTCAATGCCAATGCTTCTTAGTTGAACTTCTTATACTCTGAGTAACCTCCTACTCAATGCATCTGCTACTTTATTATGTACTCCATTCTTGTGCTTTATGGTGAAGGTATAGGCTTGTATATACTCCACCCATTTCATATGCTTATGGCTTAGTTTATCCTGTGAACTTAGAAAACTCAAAGCCTGATTATCGATAAAGGCTAAAAATTCTTTGGGAAGGAGATAATGTCTCCATTCCCATAGTGCTTGCACTAATGCATACAATTCCAAATCATATGAGGAATACTTCCTGTTTGCATCACTGAGTTTCTCACTATGAAAAGCTACTAGCTTTCCTTCTTGACTCAAGACTACACCGACAACAATATTACTAGCATCACACTCCACAGCAAACAATTTGTCAAAACTAGGAAGTGTCAATATCGGTTGAGTCACTATCCTCTTCTTTAGATGCTCAAATCCTTTATTATCCTACTCATTCCATTGGAACTTGGCTTTCATACCTCCTTTAATGGTATCTAAAATAGGTGCGCTAATTTCACTAAACTATTTGATGAACTTTCGGTAGAACTGTGCTAATCCATGGAAGCTTCTTACTTCTGTAACTGACTTCGGTGTAGGCCAATTCAAGATTGCTTCCACCTTTCTTATATCCATATTCAAGTTACCATCCAGTATACCAACTCTTTCTTCATGAACTCACTCTTTTCCAAGTTGATTGTCAACTTTTATTCCTGCAATCTTTGCATTACCATTTGTAGATGTTTAAGATGATCCTCCTTTGTTTTGCTGAACACTAGGATGTCATCTAAGTACACTACAACCCATTTTCCAATGAAGTTCTTCAAAACCTCATTCATCATTCTCATAAATGTGCTTGGGGCATTTGACAACCCAAAAGGCATAACAAGCCATTCATAAAGTCTTTCGGTAGTCTTAAAAGAAGTTTTCCACTCATCTCAGCCTTTGATTTTTATCTGATGATATCCACTCTTAAGATCTATCTTGGAGTAATATCTAGCTCCACCAATACAATCTCTTCTATCCTTGGTATTGGGAACCTATACCAGATAGTAATCCTATTTATGGCCCTGGAATCGGTACACAACCTCCAAGTACCATATTTCTTTGGTGCTAGGACTAGGGGAACAACACATGGACTTATGCTCTCTCTAATCAACCTTTTGTCAATTAGTTCTTGGATTTGGTTAGAAATCTCTGCATTTTGTCGTGGGGTCATCTTATAAGCAACTTTATTAGGAAGTGAGGCTCCTGGCATAAATTCAATCTGATGACTAATAGATCTCTTAGGTGGTAGGGTATCTGGTTGACCATCACTAACTATGGCCTGGTATTGAGTTAGAAACCTTTGGATCTCTAAAGGCAACTCTTACCCCTTCTATCCCTTTTCACTCTTTGGTTTCAAAACCAAAGCAAATCCTACTCCATTTTCTTCTTCTAATGTCTTTAAGAATTATTTCTCACCGACCAATAGTAGGTTGGGACCCCTTTTCTTCTCTTCCTCTTCTTCCAAGATTGATTGTACCCTAAAAGTTATTCCATATTTCTTGAAGGAATAGGAGTTCTTAACTCTATCATGCACTGCAGCTCGATCAAACTGCCAAGGTCTACCCAATAGAAAATGACACGCATCCATGGGAAGGACATCACACAAAACTTTGTCCTTATACCTCCCTATGGAAAATACTATCCAATCTTGCTCATTGACTATTACATGTTGATCTTTATTCAACCAAGTAACTCTATAAGGATTAATATGAGGAACCCTTATCAATTTTAACTTCTCAATAGCTTCTAAAGAAACTATATTATCAGTAGAAATCAAATCTATGATAACTTTACACACCTTATCGAGTACTTTACAATTGACTTGAAACAAAGATCTTCTTTGGCTTGGCTTGTCTTTGATGGGTTCTTTGAGGAGTGCTCTTTGAACCATCAAATTCTCCCCCTTCTCTGAACCTATGGAGAGTTATGTTGCTTTGTTGCTAGAAGACTCTTCTTGCACATAGTTCAATATTTTCTCCCCTCCTTGTGAATTAGAACTCTTCTCAGGACACCGATATGCAGGATGCCCAAACTGTTGACAGTTATAGCACTTCATCGAAGAGAAGTAAGATCCTCTTCCATGATTATCAGTTCTTCCTCTTGAACTGTTATTTGAACCTCTTCCTCTGTTGTAACCACCTCTAGTGTTACTGGATTCTCCTTGGTTCTTAGTGAGTTTGGACTCACTCTGATTCTTAGCTTCCTAATTCCTTCATCCATATCCTCCTCTATGACCTCTATTGTCTCTTCCTCTGCCTCTACTTTTTGAGTCTTTCTTCTTCTTGAACTTCTTCTCTACCTTGAGGTCTAGTTGATAACATTGTTGCACTGTCTTGGGGCTTAAGAGACTAATTTCCTCTTTAATACTCCATTTGAGGCCATTCAGATACCTTGCCACTTTTAGGATTTCTTCTTCCATTACATGGGACCTTAAGCATAGCTTGTGGAATTCTTTTGTATAGGCACTGACTTCTAAGTCTTTCTATCTCATATTCTGCCTTTTCTCGTGCAACTACACTTGATAACCATTAGGAAGATAAGTTTCTTTCATCTTAGCCACCATACCTTTCCAACTGGTCATGGGGTTCTTTCCTCCTTTTTCCCTTTCATCTTCGACAAACTTCCACCAAGTGAGAGTAGTTCCTCTCAATCTTGTCTTAGCTATTCTTACTTTCTGAGCTTCGGTCACACTATCATAATCAAAGTGATTTTCAAGACCTTCTATCTATTCCATGATTAATTCTGGATCCACCTTGCCGCTAAATAGAGGCACAACTTCTAAGGACTTACCACTCATTTCCTTCAATGCTTTCAAGGATGGCTCTTCTTGAAGAACAGGGTCTGGCTCTGAGATCATGTCCTCCTCGGCCACTAGTTCACCCTTTTCATCAGCTTCTCTAATCAGTTCACTGACTGTTGTAGTTCAAAGTTGTACTTCTTCTAACTTACATGCCATTTCGACTAACTATTCATTTAGGAGTCTATTCTCCTCTTTCTTCTCTTCGACGTCTCTTTCTAGCTTTGCATTGGACACCATCTTGGATGAATTTATAGACTCTTCTAAAAATTACACCCAAAACACACAAGCCCAATATTTTAACTCACTCTGATATCAATATGATGTAGAACCAAGATCTAGTGCTACCCAAAGTCAGCCTGAATCTGCTCCAAGGTCTCACTAATGGACCTTATAGGGTATTATCAAACCCTATCTTAAGAAAGTCAATAAGATCTTCACTTCAAGTTCTCTAGACCCAGTTCCCACCATTAAGCTACTATTTCATGTTGTAGAATCTACTAGGATAGATTCATTCTCCAAGATAAACCGACTGGTTCAGCCTGAGCAACAAAACTAAACAAATTTCTCATATAATACATGACAAAATGCTCAAGATAGTTCCCAAATACTTTCTATATTCCTCTATTCACAAACTAAAAATCTATTAAATGTATAATCCTCTTCTTTTTTTCATCGATTATAAACTTTCAACTATATAGCCAACTCTCTAAAATATCTCGTGCTCTCCAACATCTTCAAGAAAATCTATAAAGAAGGCATGGGTGATCAATAAATGACCCTCCCATCACTATAACAGGTGTCCCTATCCATCAAGACACAAGCAACACGTTATGTGCCATTATCGTTGACCCAGCTGGTCATAAACGTCAAATCCCGTGTTTCCTGGGTCGTTAACTGACATTACCGAGTAACAGAACGCCACTACCGAGTACCAGTATCGAGCGCCAAAACAAACTAGTCTTCAGCACCCGAGAAACATAGTAAAGCCTAAGCAACAACACCGAGCGACTTGTGCAGCATCCCTGAGCAACACGATAACCCGAGCAACAGAACAAACCGAGCACATTCCTGAGCAACATACCCGAGCAACAGAACTGCCCGACCGCCAGAGTAACCTGAGAAATAGTATTGCCTGAGAACACCATCTAAGGTTCCTAGTGCCTTTGTTGGATTTCCAGAGGTTTATAAACCACCTCATTCCATACTTAAACTCAAAAACAAAATAAGAAAAGCAACTATGGTGTTTGTTCACCGATTTACCTTGGTCATTAAAAGAGTGGTAGAACAAAACACCTTACAAAAAATGTTCTCTATTCTAGGTGCTCTTGCACCAGTACTCAGCTATCACAACTAATTTTGCATCAAAAATATTTGCAAGATAAGAAAGTCAATCAACTAACTCAAATGTCAAAACTACATGATGATAAGACAAATTTTTTTTATATTTCGATTGGGTTTAAATGAAAGAATACAAGGTTTGACCAAAACTGTCGATCAGATTAAATGACACATGAGTTCATAATCAAGAAGAGTGTCAACCAAGTGTTGAAATCACCCCAACACATCACATGACATATTACATCAAAGACATTAACAATTTTGACCAACTTGTCAAAACAACAACATACCAAAAGAGACTAACATAAGTTTGCAAATGTCATTACGATGGACAACTGGTCAGTTACAAAGAACTCATAATATGCTAAACTTGAAGACCTTTCTGACAGGAGCTCCAGACACTTGTTTCACATAAAATGTCAGTGTGATAATATTGTAGGAGTGCATTTCCACCCTACCATGAAGTAGTTACGCTTCCCCGAAATCTTTCCTGACATGAAAGATACCCAACCCAACTCAAAGTAGTCTAAATAAGCAAAACTGACATGAAGTAATGGAATTTGTGTGCCAAGATATTTCTATACTCTTGTATAACAAATCATGGACACACCAATACATAAATCTTAATTAAGAAAATAGAAGCAACAACTTTTGCTTTCCTTTCTATTTCATAGAATTGTGATTCCATATCATACATGGAAAAATATTTGTAATTCATACTTTTCTCAGTGAAGTCATCAGTTTTCTATACATGTGATAATCATCATGAAAATGTTTATATCTATCCACACATCTACGATAGAACAAGTAAGATAAATCAGTTCTCCTTCATAGGCTCGTGGATAATTACATGATATCATGGACATAAAAAAATCTCAGATAAGACAAATAAATCAACAATCTTTGCTTTGATAACACCTCATAGTTTCGGGTTTCATCTCATGCACATGGTAAATAAGTGATAATAATTGAATGAAGAGAACACCATAGTACTCCAATTAATTCCTTTGTGTAGTCAATAATTTTCAATAAATACATTGTACATCATGAAATTTTTTATATCTAAAGGGGACAAACATCTTATTATTTTGCACATTACTCTCAACATTATCACTTCTTAACTCCACAATAAAACATAAACTCTTTTCTTTTTCTTATAACATATTGCATCATCTTAAAATGGAAGCACTTCCATGTTAAGAGCATTTATCCCTCCTTAGGGGATGTTTTTGTCCTCTATTATATCATCATCCTATTTTTGTATCATCTCATGCTTCTGTGCCTATTTAGGACCCTGATTGGGCCTCTCCGAGCATCTTCTATCCCACTTGGCACTTTTTCCAGGGGTTCTGACCCCCTGGGTCAAGGTTGACCTTGACCTTGACCTAGGTCAGGGTCAACCTTGACCTTGACCTGGGTCCCCCTTTCAAATTTGGAAATCTGTTGGTTGCCGGAGGTCATCCAAAATTCATTTCCCGCTTTCGGGTCGGCTGTTTTGGGGTTCTGAAGCGGTAAATCTTAAATTATATTTAATATAGGTCCAATTCTAGGGGCACGGGTCCAATTAGGATTTAATTCTCCTATGTTGGCCTCCTTAGAAGATTGTGCCCTAATTTCATATAAAAGGAAGCGTTCTCCTCTCATTTTCTCTAAGTCTTCCAAGTGCAAAAAGCTCTAACCAATATTTTGTTCAAGCATCCATTGTTCTACATGTTTTCAAGATCTCAAGGTGTTTAAGTCTTCCTCCTCAAGCATTCAAGCTCTCCATTGAAGATCAAGGATTCAAGATCTCAAGCCTTTGAAGGGATTTAGTTCAAGCATTCAAGATTTATCATTCAAGCCCTAGATCTAGCCATCATGATGGTGCGATCTTCCTTCAAGATCCTTTGTGCATCCTCAAGAATATTTCATCATCTCTTCAAGGTGGATTCCAAGCATACAATCATGGAGGTTTATGGTTTCTAAAGTCCATGCTTTCATATTTACATATTTGTTTACATTTGAATTACAATTACATATCTATTCAATATCATAACTTCATTGTTAGATTCAATTCTACTACTTGCTAGCATTCTTATTTCAATTATTGATTTCAAGGTTGATTCCTAAATTGGGGTTTTACTAAGGAAAAACCCTCCCCCACAACAAACAAACCTCTTTTTCTTGCAGGTATAGGTTCAGAACAACAGATTTGAGACCAGATCTGGATACCATTTTCAGCAAACTTTTGGGATCCGCGAACAGAGTCACTTTTGGATCTGTGCAGGTCAGGGTCGACATTATTGGGTCAGGGTTGACATTTGTGGGTCAAGGTTGACCTTTTTCATAAGATGACATTAGAATAGAAAATGATTTCTGGGTTTTGTTTGTCTCTACTTTTCCTTTCTGGATCATACTTTAGATTTTCTAGAAACTGAGTACAGACCCCAGAAAATAGCATTCTTTGATCTACAATATTTCAAGGTTAGTAATTTTCTACCATTCATTTCAATTCAAATCCTTAATCATTCTAAATCTATCACACACTTACATTCATTTCAAAACACATTTTAAGAGGGAAACCTAGGATCTCCTTCTTT
>MU225627.1:1777930-1791452 GCA_018584345.1 Thuja plicata | reverse complement strand
CATGATAAGGAGGGGGGCATATATAGGGTCTCCCTTGTACTATAGTTTACATTTATTTACATTTTGCAGCATGCTAAATCCTTGGAAGGTAACGCACACAAGTTGCTAAATCCTGAAGAGACACACACTTTTTACTTTTATGTTTGCTAAATCCTCAGAAGGTAACGCACATAAGTTGCTAAATCCTGAAGAGACACACATTTTTACTTTTTACTTTTTTGCCAAATCCTTTGAAGGTAACGCACACAAGTTGCTAAATCCTAAAGAGATACGCACCCTTTTATTTTACAATATGCTAAATCCTTGAAAGGTAATGCACATAAGTTGCTAAATCCTGAATGGACACGCATTTTATATTCCATAGTGATACAAGAATGTGGATCTATGGATATTTTAAAAGTCATCAGAAGACGCATTTATAATTACAAGCACAGTTTATGGGTGGACCTGTTGGGTTCTCCCTCCTTGGTGATTCATAGTAAGGTGGGCATCTTACTAGGCGAGGTAATCACTATCTCTTTTCGCTCTTTCGCTTTCGTGCTAGTAGGATTAGATCATGAAGCTATGTTATCTATAGTGTTGCTCTTGTCTTCCTTATGTAATTATGTATGTTTTCTATGAGTAATTGCTCTTTACTTTCCATATCTTTATGCATGTATATTGAGTTGTAATCCTTGGTCTAGGGGCTCATGTCCTTGATTTAGTGATGTTCTACCTCATTGTGGTCCACCAGAGTCTTTCTTCTAACTTTATCGCAAGCATGTTCAATTTCCATACTTCCGCTAAAGTGGGGGCTTAATGTATCATCTTAAAATGGAAGCACTTACATGTTAAGAACATTTAGCCCTCCTTAGGGGATGTTTTTTACCACCATCATACTGTCCCCTCCTTTCAGCATCATCTCCTACTTTTGTGCCAGTTTAGGACCCTGATTGGGCCTCTTCGGGCACCTTCTATCCCACCCGGCACATTTTCTAGGGGTTCTGACCCCCTGGGTCAGGGTCGACCTTGACCTTGACTTGGGTTCCCCTTCCAAATCTGGAAGCTTGTCGGTTTCTGGAGGTCATCAAAATTTTATTTTCCCGCTTCCGGGTCGGCTGTTTTGGGTTCCGAAGTGGAAAATCCTAAATTATATTTAATATAGGTCCTCTTCTAGGGGAATGGGTCTAATTGGAATTTAATTATCCTATGTCAGCCTCCTTAGAAGATTGTGCCCTAGTTTCATATAAAAGGAAGCCTTCTCCTCTCATTTTCTCTAACCATCAACCAAGTAAGAAAAGGTGATTAAGAAAAAAGTTCAAGCATCCATTGTTCTACATGTTTCCAAGATTTCAAGGTGTTCAAGTCTTCCTCTCAAGAATTAAAGTTTTCCATTGAAGATCAAGGATTCAAGCTTTCAAGCCTTTGAAGGGATTTGGTTCAAGCATTCAAGATTCAACATTCAAACCCTAGGTCCAGCCATCATGATGGTGTGATCTTCCTTAAAGATCCTTTGTTCATCCTCAAGACTCTTTCATCATCTCTTCAAGGTGGATTCCAAGCATACAATCATGGAGGTTTATGGTTTCTAAAGTCCGTGATTTCATACTTACATACTTGCTTACATTTGAATTACAATTACATATCTATTTAATATCATAGCTTCATTGTTAGATTCAGTTCTACTACTTGCTAGCATTCTATACTTTATTGATTTCAAGGTTAATTCCTAAATCAGGGTTTGACTAAGGAAAAATCATCCCCCCAACAAACAAATCTCTTTTTATTATAGGTATAGGTTCAGGATTGAAGATTTGAACTCACATCTGGATACCCTTTTCAGTGAACTATCGGGATCCGCGAACAGATTTTATGTCGGACCTGTGTAGGTCAAGGTCGACATTATTAGGTCAGGGTCAACATTTGTGGGTCAAGGTCAACCTTTTTCATAAGACGAAGTCGTATCAGAAAAAGATTTATGGGTTTTGTTCATCTCTGCATTTCCTTTCCAGATCATATTTTGGATTTTCCAAAAATAGTCTACAGACCTCAAAAAATAGCATTCTTTGATCTGCAATATTTCAAGGTTAGTGTATTTATCCTATCTATTTCAATTCAAATCCTTAATAATTCCAAATCTATCACACATTTACATTCATTCGCCCCACATTTTAAGAGGGAAACTTAGGATCTCCTTCTTTATTCTTATTTCCAATAAATTGATTCACATATGCATTGATCCTTTTTGGGTTGATCAATTTGGATCCTTCCTTTGTGCATTTAAGAATAAAAGGGAACATCTTATCTTTCCCTCCACTCTAAACATTAAATGTAAGGTGATAAGTGATTTGAGTATCAAAACACTCTTATTCTATTAACATCATTTTTCTCCTTTACAGGGGATAAATGGACAAACAAACTCACACTTTAATTCATTTTTGGAATCAGTAATTGGACAAGAAAATAATTAAATCTTGTGGGGTAATTGAACAAGTTACATCGTTTAATTCATTTTGGGATCTAAAATTGAACAAGCAAATCACTTAACATTACGGGTAATTAAACAAAACAAATTTGCTTTCATGCATTCTATTTTCATTAACTTAGGAATATCTAAATCAAGCTCAACATAGCTCGAGGGAATTAACCTTCCATTGAAATTGTTTTGGGAGAAAATGACATGGATTAGGAGAGTATGCTCTTCTTATTTTAAAGAATCATAAATCTAGACATCCTACGCTCGCCAATCCTTTGTATGCTTATTTAACAGTAGAGGACCTGTCGGTTGAGGAAAAAATCTCCCGGGAATGACCCAAGTGAGGAAAGGTTTTACGCCAACCCTTCCAACTCACTATAAATAATTGCTTCCTCGTAGGCCAAAGCCTCAGAAGATAGAGCCGGTTTTGTTCTCAGAATTTTGACATCATTCCTTGAACATGTTTGTATATATGTAGAGTGGAGCCGCTTGAATCTTGTTTGCGAGACTACACATATTTGAGTACTCATAGGGATATACACCTCAATTTTTCCTTGTGCAATTCTATGGGAGATGGTTTCGAATGGATTGACCCATCATAAACAAACAAACTTTGTAGACAAACTACCTGATTCATCCCCGAAAGGGTGATAATCCTTGTTCAAGGCAAAAAGTAATTGCCCCAAGACACTCATCATGTCGTGCCCTCACTTGCATTTGGATTCGGATAATACAACATCATGACTGGAGTCATTGCATGCTTGGTGATGGTTGTATTATGATCAGCATTTGAGTGTGTACCTAAGTCAACGAGTAAGGATTTTCATCCTCCAGCTAGAAAATAGGGCATAAGGATGTGTTTTTTCCCCTAACAATGCAAATCTGCTTGATGTATCTTAAAGATCACTAACAAGATAACGACTTAAAAAACAAGCAACAAAATTCAATCCTTGATCTACATGTGTTTTTCACTTACTAGCAAGTCTCCAAACACGATCACGGATCAAACAAACTTCACACACTTTCAAGACAAAATTTTCAAAACTGACAAAATCTGACAAAGACATCAGAAACTCGCATCCCAAATCTCCTAGCTTGTATCTGGTATCTTGGCTCACATCTAGTGTACTTCATTGTATTTGGTCAGCACATCATTGCATCTAGGTTTAAAGCTCGCATCCAGGGTTATTAGAAGCTAACATGCTGTATTTCCTGGCTCGCATCTAGGATAGTAAGCACTTGCAGAATAGTTTCTCAGAAAAACTTAGTAGATTTGGGTACCCTTTTGGCTCTTTAGTTTGTCCCCATTGTCTTCTCTAGTCTCCCTGTTGTTGTGTCAAAACACTTTTTCAGACGTCTACCTTGCATTTCCTGTCAGTCTCAATAGATGTGGTCTATCCGCTTTTCAAAACAACTTGATTCCCAGCTCACTATCAGGGCATTCTAACCCTCTGACACTAGAATCATTTACTTCCACCAAAATACAAATGATACTTCCACCTAGACACACTCACTTGAATGATTTGAGACACTACCTAACACTATTGGGAAACTTTGACGAAGTTGAGATACAAACACATGGTTAATACAAGATGCAACAAGTACATGTCTAAAGGATCAAGAGTACTTCCTAAATCACTACACTTTCAGGGAGAAACATCTCATAGTTCCCTACTCGATCTAGACTCTCTAGAAATCGACAGGTCCACTCACGGATGGAGTGAGGCTTTTGAGGAATATGACAATAGAAAAAATCAAAAGCATGAAGATATCGCTGAAGAAGAAGAACCCACATTTAACCATCCTATATTTGAATCAAGCAGTGAAGAAGACATCACTGAAGAAGAGTACAATAAACTCAAACAGAGCAGTAAGTTCCACAAGATAATGGAAAAAATTATTGACGAAGATAAATAGAAATACTTTCTCCATCTAGCATCCACTGGCGTAAAGTTACCAAGGATTATGATGTGGAACAACTAAAGGAAAAGGAGGTGCCAACTCCTATATCTATTCTTGCCAAACAACTCACCTTGATGCAAACAATGCTCACAACTCTCAAACAAAGCTCACAACTCTGAAACAGGAGAAGGCTAAACCCAAGACAAAATACTCTATGGACTCCATTTGTCCATTTCCTTTCGACAAGAGTATCACTATGGTTCCATTCCTCCCAACATGGAAAGACCAAAATATGAAAAATATACAGGAGAGACTGATCTGCATGACCATGTTAGAGAATTTTGTGCTCTTAGCATAGAGTATATGCATGAACCTACATACCTCATGCGGCTCTTTCATGGAAGTATAAGAGGAAACACCATGGAATGGTTCTCAAAGCTTACGCCTAAGGTAAAAAATTTTGAGTTAATTCAACAATTTATCCAACATTACTCCTATAATATACAACATGATGTGACTATGATGGATCTGTGCAAAACTAAACAAAAGACTGGCGAATCCTTTACCCACTTTCTACAAAGGTGGAGGAAAATCTTTGCACGGTATTCAAGAGTTATTCCTGAATCTGAGAAAATGGAAATCTTTGTCAATAACTTGGTACCTGAGTTAAACTACGTATTGCAAATGCAAGACTCCCCTACCTTCGATAGGATGATCAAGAATACCCTCTGTATCGAACAAGTTATTGTTAAAAAGGGGGAGATCACTCTTCAAAGTGAAAACAAATCTAACAAATCCAAATCCAAACCTAAATGGTGGAAGCAAAACAAAAATGTTGTCAATGATGGAGTAGTGGATGCATCTAATGTTAATTCTAAATCTGAGGTGTTCAATCTAACGAATAGCATGCAAGCAAGCAAAGATGCCAAAGTAACAACCTCCATACCCAAAATAAACAATGATAATAGCAAGGGTTGGCTATGGACCTCCAAGCCTCAAATAACATTCACTCCTTTGGGAGAACCTCTTGAAACTGTTTTGAAAATACTATTAGACAACAATTTTCTCACGATCCCAGATTCCAAACCGTGGGAACCAGCGGTCAAACTCAGATGGTGGGATGACAATTCTTACTGTGTCTTTCACAAAAACAAAGGACACAAGACTAAAAATTGTCTTAAACTTAAAAATGTTATCTAAGACCTTATTGAAGGAGGAAAAATCAAAGTGGAAGGACACACTACCAATAAAGATCATACAACATTTAACAAACCATTCCCTAATTACGAGAAAGGGGAAGAATCTAAGGGGAAATGAAATGAAGTAAACTACACTGACTACAATAATGATAACGTGATCAATATGCTAGACATTAAGACTGGATCAATTAATGTGGTCACAATCAAAGGTGTTAAAAACACATCTTTCCAATTGAATGTGGTGGCTCAGAGCCAAGTGCAAGTCACGATCAAAGGACCCAATTCCTCTTCAAAACCAGCATTGACGTCCAAGGTTCCTATTGTTACTATCCCCAAACCAGCAGAAAAACACATGGTTACTATTCCTACAACAAAATATGACTTGGTGGACCAATTGCAACGAACCTCTGCTAAAATTTACATTTTTGAGTTGCTTAAAATATCCACAGTGCATAGGGAAATTCTGGAACAAGCCCTAGATGTCGCTAATGTACCAAAGGACCTTGATATAGATAAATTCCAAGTGATGGTTAATCACATTTCAATGCCACATCATCTCTCCTTTTCTGAAGAGGATGATAAATCATTGACACATCCACATAATCAACCCCTTCATATTGAAGTCCTCATTCATAAATCCCGTGTTAGACGCGTATTGATAGATGGAGGCGCAGGATTGAATATTTGTACCCTTAATCTAATCAGGAAATTGGGTCTTTCAGAACATACCATTGACTGTAGAAGCAAAATCACTATCAAAGCTTATGATGAGGAAGAAATATCCTCTAAAGGTCTTATTTTTCTACCCATCAGAGTCAGACCAATCGAAAGGAATGTCATATGTCAAGTTTTGGATCTGCCCTTGGCCTACAACATCCTATTGTAGAGACCATGGATCCATGAAATGCAAGCTATGTCATCTACCTTTCACCAATGTATCAAGTTCCCACATAATGGGGTTGAAGTGGCAATCCCTGCAGACGCCAATTATACTTGCAACAATATCAAGGCAGGTAGTATGGTCCCACATAACTAAGAGGCTACATATGAGATTGCTCCTGAGACTACCAAGGACATGGTTATGAAAAGCTTTGGAAAACCCTTACAACTTGAAGAAACAGGTATGGGAGAATACAAGCTAGACATGACCTCATCATTAACAGAGCTCCCAGTATCACCAAGATCCTATGGAAAACCTTCCTCATCATTCACACGTAATGCATCTCAAACTCTAGAAATCCACAAAGCAACTGGCATGGTTAAGGCATCCACATCTTCTTTATATAAAATAGAAGAACATACAGTCTTGGACTGGCTTTACAAAGGAGAACCAAAGGAAGCTGAGGTCAAACATGTAGAAATATCCCTAGAGCAATATGGTAAAGGGTAGGACCTCCTCAAAAAAATGGCATACAAAGGAAAAGGACCTCTAAGTGACACAGGAAGAGAACTTATTGAGCCTGTGCACATGGATTTCAGGAACACCAGAGACAAAACAAGACTAGGTTTTAATAATGCATCTGACAAACCTGCTTCAAAAGATAGTCCAATCTCTAACACAGGGAGTGATGAAATAGATGAGATAGAATTAGAACAATGGTCCTATGAAATATTATTACATGTTGGCATAGAGAATGTCGACTATCAAGAGAGCACTATGTACCAAGATTTGAAGTACCATAAGACACTCATATACCTTTTTTACCATAGCCTCCTATTCAAGAGGTAGGAGACACAACAACGGATGATCCAAAGATACCATTGATAGAAACAGTTACTGAAGACACACCTCAACAACAAGATTCACATCCTAACTGGGGGCAGTTAGTCACAATCACACATGTCCTTGATTTACCACACTTTGATCCACAAGTGGCTAATCGAGTACATCAGATAACTATTGCAAAATTCTTGAACCGGTCTAACAACAAAGTAACTGACTCTCATGATTATGAGTGGGATGAGCTATCTTTCACCACAGAGGACATTGAAATAGATGTGATTCACATGTTTGTGGATCCATCAACACCCAGTGAGCATCCTAACACTACTTCTAACAATATTGATATTCCTGAAGTAGAGGAGGAGTTCCTTCCTCCAATCATTGATGGAGAGACTGGTATTTTACTAAGTCTAGAAGAACTTCAGAGGTGATAAGAAAGAAGCCTCCTTTTACGGAGAGATGATGACAAAAGTTCCACTAATGATTCACTAGAGTTCGGTCCATATATAACTAACAATGACCATTTTAATGATGATCTAACTCTTATTGATCTAAATATCAAAGAACTTAACTTAACAGGACATGTCATGTCAGTTAATAGTCTTGATGCTAATGTGATGCTATCCTTGCCAAAATCTAACTCCTTATCATTGACAAATCCAGATTTAATTGATTGGACTAATATGGTTCCTACTCCTATCACGACCTTCCCCAATTATTACACCTTAGCTTTCTATCTAAACGCTTGTGAACCTTACCCTTCTTCCACCAATGCAAGGAACGTGAACATGTCATAGGAGGATAACAAGTTTCTCAGTCAAAAATTGAAAAAAAAAAGAAAAGAAAAAGGGAACTGACGGTGAAAACCATGATGTGGCAATGTTAGATCCTAAAATAGTAAAAACAAAAGACGCATCTAATGGAGAAAACCTCTCAGATGTACCAAAGGATGAGATTCTTTATATTCTCCCCGAGCACTTTCAAGAAAGGTCTTCAGTTCTGATAGAACCAACATAGACAGTTAATTTGGGCACAACTGAAGTTCCTCAAATAGTACACCTAGCACAATCTTTGTTAGAAGAGGAGAAGACAAAGTTCACCAAGTTCCTGAAAGAAAAGAAGATCAACTTTGCATGGTCTTATACATATATGCCTAGACTGGATTCTGAATTGATAATGCACCACTTGTCTATAGCTCCCAGGATCAAACCCGTGAAACAGAAACTAAGAAAGATGCATCCTCGTGTTGCATTGCTATTAAAATAGGAACTAGATAAATTATTGAAAGCTGGATTCACCAGAGTCATTGCTTACGCATGATGGATCTCCAATGTAGTCCCAATATCTAAGTCTAACAAATATATCAGGATCTGTACCAAATTTAGAGACTTAAACAAGGCATGTCCTAGAGATGACTTCCCACTGCCTAATATTGATATGATCATAGACCTCACAGTAGACTACCAAATGTATTCACTAATGGATGGGTTCTCAGGCTATAATCAGATAAAAATTTCCCCCGAGGATCAAGAGAAGACTGCATTTACATGCGCATGGGGCACCTTTTGCTGGAACGTCATGTCATTTGGGTTAAATAATGCAGGTGAAACATATCAAAGAGCAATAACCACTATATTCCATGATATGATGCATAAGAACATGGAGGATTATGTGGATGATACCTTAGCTAAATCAAAGGAAAGGAGCACTCACATTGATGACTTAAGAAATATATTGGATTGTATGGAGCAATTTCAACTCAGGATCAATCCCAAGAAGTGTGCCTTTGGGGTCCAATCAAGAAATCTCTTAGGGTTTATTGTTTCCGCGAAGGGAATTGAGGTAGATCCTGCAAAGGTCAAGGCTATACTAGAGATGACTCCTCCATGCAACATTAGTCAAATGAGGACATTAAAAGGGCGACTTCAATCAATCAAGAGGTTCATGTCACAACTTGCAGATAAAGCACAACCCTTTACCAAATTGCTACACAAAGGGGTCACCTTCAAATGGGATGAACATTGTGAAGCCAACTTCCACGAATTAAAAGAGTACATAGCTACTCATCTTTTACTTATGGAACCCATTCATGGAAATCCACTACTCCTGTATATATCAGCTATAGCCACATCACTAGGAGTATTTCTCGCAAAAGAGGATGAAACTAAGAAAGAAAGAGCAATCTACTACATCAGTAGAACACTGGTCTCCTATGAACTCAATTATAGCATGCTTAGCAATTGTCTTTGCATCACACAAATTGAGACATTACATGCTATCACATACGGTAAGTCTCATTGCAAAGATAGATCCTTTGAAGTATATCCTGAGTAAAACAACATTAACAGGACGTATGGAAAAGTGGGTCCTCATTCTGAGTGAATTTGACATCGAGTATGTAGACATGAGGGCTATTAAAGGACAAGTCCTAGAAGATCAACTAGTGGATTCACCACTCCAAGATGATGAATCTTTAAGGATTGAATTCCTTAATGAGACCATTATGCATCTAACAGAGTATCCGTGGAAGACGTACTTTGATGGTTATTTCACACAAAAAGGCTCTGGAGTAGGAGTTCTATTCATAACTCCTCAAAGCTACAAGATACCCAAGTCCTACAAATTTATGTTTCCATGTACCAATAACATTTTTGAATATGAGGCATTGGTAAACGATCTTAAACTTTCCATGGAATAGAAGATTGTAGAGTTGCATGTGTATGGTGACTGCCAGCTCATTATCAATCAAGTAAATGGGGATTATCAGACAAAAGATGAGAATTTGATGCCATACAAGCAACTGGTTGATGATTTAAATAAATACTTTGTCTTCATCACATTCCAATAGATACTCAGAACAGAGAACAAAGTTGCAGATGCTATGGCTACCTTAGCATCCATGTTACAACTAGAGGAACATCAATTCTGCTATGACTTCTCGGTGGAAGAATTATCCTATCTCGCCTTTGATACCCCTGAATACCAAGTAATATGTCCTTTAAACACCCCAGATCAATCTTGGTATACTAATATCATAGCTTACCTAACTGACCAAACCATTCCCACTCATCTATCAAGAAATAAAAAAAGAGCCTTGATTAGGAAAACATCACGTTATGTCCTCATAACTAATAACTTATATCAACGAGGTCTCGATGGTACACTTCTTAGATGTTTAGAACTTGGAGAGTCAGATCGCGCATTAAAAGAAGTCCACAAAGGTGTATGTGGATCGCATTCAAACAACTTTTCACTAGCAAAGAAACTACTCAGAGTAGGATATTACTGGTCTACCATGGAAAAAGATGCTATTCAAATTTCCAAAACATGTCATAAATGCCATACACATGGAAATCTTATCCATGCTCCTGCTAGAGAAATTATACCTTTCATTACACATTGGATATTTCAGCAATGGGCCTTTGTCTTGGTTGGACAAATATATCCCAATTCTTCAAATGGACAGAAGTT
The DNA here is from genome assembly GCA_018584345.1 of Thuja plicata. Taxonomy (NCBI): domain Eukaryota; kingdom Viridiplantae; phylum Streptophyta; class Pinopsida; order Cupressales; family Cupressaceae; genus Thuja; species Thuja plicata. Next base: position 1,780,702 of record MU225627.1, on the reverse strand, counting down.
CATCATTACGGCCACTGAGTATTTCACTAAGTGGGTCGAGGCCATGCCGCTAATCAAAGCCACTGGCAAACAGGTGGCTATGTTCATTTTAAACTATATTATCTGTAGATATGGGATACCCTCTTCAATTGTAACAGACAATGGGGGCCAACTTAAAAATAAAGACATTGATGACCTTTGCGAACAGTTCCACATAACTCAACATTGCTCCTCAATCTATTACCCTTAAGGTAATGGACAGGATGAGGCATCTAATAAGAATATTCTCAAAATCCTACACAGAACTGTGAGTAAGTCTGGTAGAGACTGGCATTTACAACTGAATCTGACACTATGGGACTACAAAACAAGAATCAAAACACCAACTGGAGCCACGCCATTTGCCCTAGCCTATGGCATTGAGGTAGTACTACCTATTGAGGTTTAAATCCCATCTTTGCAGATATCTTTACACGGTCTTGTAACTGATAAGCAATACCACATTGATAGGGTGAATTCTTTAGACCTACTTGATGAGCGCAGGCAACACCCATTCGATCATCTAAAGGTGTACCAAGCATGAATGTCCAAAGGGTACAACAAAAAGGTCAAACCACGACAATTTCAAGTGGGGGATCTCGTCCTAAAGGAGAATCCTAAGAACTAGCCTAACAAAGAACAAAAAGGAAAATTTGAACTTAATTGGTTAGGACCTTATGTTATCACTGCTACTTTTGGGACTAGAGCTTATCAACTAGCTACACCTGGGGGAGACATTCTTCCAAATCCTATCAATACTCTACATTTGAAGTGGTTCTACACTTAATGTTCAGCTAGCAGAACCTGTACAGTGAAATAGTTCTTAGAAAATACCAAAAACATTCAGAAAATTGATCCTGAAGAAATCCAAAAATAGTGGAAAAAGTCCTGAAGAAAGGTATCCTTGGTAAAAACCTGGCTAACAGGCGCCTTGATACTACAAAAACATTCAAAACAAAGCAAAAATAGCAAAAAAAAATTGAAAAAGAGGAAAGTGCCTTGATGACAACTTGGTAAAACAGGTATCCTGGTAGCAAAATGAATAAAAAGTTTTGCCAAGTGGTGAAAACCTAGCAATCAGGTGTCACTTGTGTTTTGCGCTCCATCTATCACTACATTGCTGATACTAAGCCTTCATGATTACACCTATGATAAGAGATGAATTTGTTTCCTTATGAATATCTTATCCTTGCTTGGGATTTGTATTCATTTCTATCTTCAGATCAAGTCATTTCGCACTGGGGGTATCTTTGCTAACATGATAGGTTGTGTCTGCTAGGTCATCATAGGATGGTTTGTCTCATGGCACAATGCTACTAGATACTTGCACCAAACTATCACTTTTATGAAACAAGGATGGCACAAACATTACACTAACCTAAACAGTGTTCCTAAGACCTACATTGGATTGCAAACATGAAAGTTATACACAGACATGGAACACATATTTGCTTGAATTCCAACTTTTTGATTAATGAATCTATACTGCACTTGAAAAATGAATCCATAGTATTTCTCAATACTACCTAAACACAGTTTGATCTTGGTTTGATTATGACTCTTTTATGTACCCATTATGTTTTTACTAGGGGCATCTAAGTAGTTATGAATTTTATTTGATTGATTCGCAATTGATGGTTGTTATGTCTTTCAAGTTACTCCATGAAGTCTGCGCAAAGACAAAGAGTCACAAGGACAGGGGGCATGAGGTTTTCTTGGTTTTCTGTGTATGGTGATTGTTCCAAATGACCCTATAAATTCCACCTAACTTGGATTTTTATGGTAAGAGCTGCCACCATGAGTAGATAGCCGCATATATCTCGATCTTTGTTATGTGTAAACTACAGTGAGGTTGAAACAATTCCCTTGTCTGTTTTATAACTCAAATTCTCACTAAGGTATACAAAGCATAATGTACCCAAGGATATGAATTTTCAAGGTCATTGTGGGTCCAATATCTTACCTTACACAGATTTTGATATAGTAAAAGGAAGGTGATTATTTTGTTATCCTGACTTCTATGCCTTGATGCCTAAGTCTACTTCTGACATTTAATCTAATAAATATATTATTCATACTTTCATAATATCAGGTGGGTATTAGTGATTATTGTACTATTCAAGTGGTGTGTGTTCTAAAAAGTGCCCAATGATGAAAAAAAAGTTACAAAAATGTCCAATCAGTGACAAGTCCTAAGAGTCTGCATATAGTTGCATTTAGAGATTGCATGATGCATTTGTGAAAAAAGTAACAGCATAATAAATTTGAGCTAAAAAATTATTTCCATTTTTCTTCTAAATCCAAGTTAATTACATCCATTTTACTGATATTTATATTGTTGCACATCCATAGCTGTAGACACCCTAAAATGGACAGGCTTGCGACTTTACACTAAAAACACTAATTTTCATCTATTAATTAATGGTTTTTTAATCATTAATTAATCATCTATTTTCCTCTAAATTCATTTCCCAAATCATCTAATCAAATTCCCAAAATTAATTAAATAATTAATTTTATTTAATTAATTAGCTTTAATTGATTAATTACCATTAATTAATTAATTAAACTCAATTTCCTATAGTTTAAATTCAAATATTTAAACTTACTAATTAAATTCTTCAAAGTAATTTAATTTCATCAAATAAAGCAATTCTTAAATAAAAAAGAATTCAATTATCTCACATGTTGAAAACAATTATTAAATAAATGAATTAAATATTCATTTATCTTCAAAGAGATAACTCCAATTAG
>MU225627.1:1757584-1768270 GCA_018584345.1 Thuja plicata | reverse complement strand
ATTCAATGGAGAATCAAGAACCTGAAAGTCTTTGGTGATTCGCAGTTGGTCATTAGCCAAGTTAACAATGATTACATGACCAAAGATGAGAAGCTCATACCTTACAAAGCACAGATGGAATAGCTGCGCACCAAGTTTCATTACATTCTCTTTGAGCAAGTCCCAAGAGCACAAAACAAAGCGACAGATGTGATGGATACCATAGCATCACTAATTGATATGCCAGGCAACGATACCAAATTCTAGTTTCTAGTGGAGAAACTCTTGGTGCCATCACATCAGGCATCTATCATAGAATCAACATGTGTCCTTGTTGGTCCTGAGTCCCCTTGGTACCAAGACGTCTATAGCTATCTCCAAAACAATGTCTTACCCCCAAATTTGTCTAGGAACCAGAGAAAATCCCTCATCCGCCAAGCCTCTAGGTATACAATCCTCTCTACTACTCTATATAAATGAAGTCTCGATGGAACATTACTACAATGTCTCACTTCCATGGAATCCCAGAAAGCTTTGTACGAGGTACATGAAGGAATATGTGGAACCCACGGAGGTGGCAACAACTTAGCTAAGAAAATAATCTGCATGGGATACTATTGGCCAACAATAGAGACAGATGCACACAAGCATGTCCAAAGGTGCAAACAATGTCAAATTCATGGAGACCTCATCCATGCACCAGCCCAGGAATTAAATCCCATTACATCACCGTTACTATTTTCAATGTGGGGATTTGACCTAGTGGGTAAGATAACACCTTCTTCAACAAATGGACACAAGTACATCATAGCAACAATGGAGTACTTCACCAAGTGGGTGGAAGCAATTCCCCTCACTTACATCACTAGAAAATAGATAGCAATGTTCATACTTAATCACATCATCTGTCGATACAGGATCCCTTAAACAATCCTGACAGATCATGATACCCCTTTCCAAAACAAGGATGTTGAAGACCTATGTGAACAGTTCCGCATCAAACAAGGGTTCTCCTCATTTTACTACCCTCAAGGAAATGGACAAGTCAAAGCTATGAATAAAACAATCTTGAAGATTCTGAAGAAAATAGTGAACGAATTAGGGAGAGACTGGCATTTACAGCTTAGTCCCGCACTATGGGCATACAAAACTAGTGTGAGAACACCAACAGGAGCAACTCCTTTCTCCCTAGTCTATGGAATAGAGGTGGTATTACCCCTCAAAGTGGAAATCCCATCCCTGAGGATATCATTGAAGAACCTGGTTTCAGACGAAGACTATAGAGTAGCAAGGCTCAGTGAGCTAGAGTTACTAGATGAAAGAAGGCAACATGCCTTCAACCACTTACAAGGCTATCAGAATCACCTTAGAAGGAACTATTACAAGAAGGTGAAGCCACGAACATTTGAGGTAGGAGACCTTGTCCTTATGGAAAATCAAAAGAATCAAGCAAAGCGAGTCAAACTTGGTAAGTTCGAGCCTAACTGGCTAGGACCTAATGTTATTGTCAACTCTACTCATAGTGGGGCATTCATACTAGCAACACCAGAAGGAGATTAGCTCCCTGGCTACATCAACAACATGCACCTAAAGAGGTTCTATCCTTAAAGGTCTCTATGATTAAGATATTTATCTACATATCCAGAAAATACCAAAAAAATCAAAAGATACAAAAGTTACCTTGGTAAAAACCTGGCAATCAGGCGCCTTGGCGACAATAAAAAAAAGCAAAAGAGAAAAAAGTAAAGAGAAAACAACATCACTCTCTCAGTGAAAACCTGGCAATCAGGCACTATTGAGTAGGTACCTTGGTGAAAATCTGGCAAACAGGCACTAAGTGTTCAAAATTAGCTTCACCATCAATGAGCTCCAAAAGGCTTGAGCCCACTTCAAAATACAAGACTGACTATCCCAAGCAATATCCAGCAGTACAATCTGCTATGAGAACAAAGCACTTACCCATGGTTACTTATTGGTCCATCAGACTAGGGGGCGATTCCAAAAAGTTCTAAAAAATCCTAAAAAAATCAGAAAACTCATCAAAAATCCTAAAAAGTTCAAATATCAAGAGAAAATCAATCTTCACCAAAAACAATCAAAAAATTACAAAATACCAAAGCAATAAAACCAATTTGGTTATCAAAAAAAAAAACCAAGGGGCAAGCACGCCCAATCAATCAATTGTCACAATCATCGGCTTTACAAATCAGCATTGGGCCCATCTGACACAACTTGATCAGCTGCCAAATTGATCAAATCAAAATCTATCAATCAAAATTGTCACAATCATGAGCTTTGCGAACAAGCATTGGGCACATTTGACACAGCTTGATCAGCTACCAATATAATCAGAGCAATCAAATCTATCAATCAATGCTGTCACAATCATGAGCTTTGCGAACAAGCATTTGGCCCATCTGACACAGCTTAATCAGCTGCCAACACGATCAAAGCAATCAAGCCAAACAAGCCTATCCAAAGAGTTGAGCCAATCAAGAGATCCAACTGCATCAAGGAACCACACAAATATGTTGACTAGGTCAGTCAAGTCAGTCAGATATCAGTCTATATTTTGGAGTTATGTTCTTACGCTACTCCAGGATCCACCATGTGAGGAGAGTAGCTATGATAGATCATGACATATTTTCTTTGATTACTGTCTATTGAATGTTCACTTCAATTTCAGGGCCATGATGATTTAGGATAAATGCGGTAGGCACTATCACTTATCTGGCAGTTGCGCAGTTCCACGATCTGAGATTAAACCTGGGAAAGAATTGGACATTTCTTCTCTTTTATTTTTCTTGTTTGCTTTATAGAATGAAGAGCTCGCAGCAATATTTAGATAGAATCTGAGTTGCTTTGGAGTTCTATCTTGGTTTCTATGGTCTTTCCCTTTATGTTGCAAACAAGTGCTCACGATGCTATCCAGATGGACTCTAGGGGCGTAGGAGTTCTATCTTGTTTGCTTGGCTTTCCCTTTTCAGAAATCAAGAGCTCACGATGCTATCCAGATGGACTCTGGGTACATAGGAGTTCTATCTTGGTTTCTTTGTTTTAGATTAATTCAGAGGACAAGTGGTATCTAGATGGTCAATATCTGGGCGCTCTTGGCTCTCTTTCTTTTCAAAAAGGGACATAGTTGAATCCAGATTGTCAATATTTGGGTGCACTATGGGTCTCTTTCTATTCAATCTCTCTACTCCTTCTGCAATCAAGAGGTCGTGGCGGTATCCAGATGGTATGTGATCTGGATCATTCGACGCTCTTCTGGAATATCAGAAAATACAAAAAAAAAAAGATGCAATGATGACAATTATTGGAAATTGGGGTAGCAACTTGAGACATTCATCCATTCTACCAGATCATATCTATCCAAAAAATGCAAAAAAAGAAGAAATTTTTTCTATCATCACATTCTAAAAGATCAATCTCAGAGCACATCTATCCAAACTAACTTCTTTCTAACTAACACATGCATTACTCAGATATTTTGAGCATAGTAGTTGCATTCATTCATTAAGTGCATAAAAAAATACAAAAACATGGTAGTCACATACATGATAAATCATAAAATCACATGCATCCATAAAGCATCTCATTAACATAGGCATTTTCTTTACACCATCCTGCATAACATGTCAGTATCATAGGAAAAGTAAATCATCCATATACGAGTCTGCATAATAGAAACACATTGCATATACATCTCATCACTACATCATGTAGCATCATACATATGCAAAGTAAATCATGACACATAACTGCATCTCATATAGATCAAAATATCTAAGTACAAATGAAAGTCGCAAGTCTGAACACAGAAGGTAATCAACACGTATATCATATATATATATATATATCAGTGTATCTCGATACAAAAAATGGTACTACTCAATGTATAAAATGAAACACTACAAAAATGGTACAAGGAGCAATATCAATAAGAGCTACCCCCACCCTCACTAGGAGGAGCACGAGGGGGAGGCATATCTGAATCTGTCCTGTGAGAGGACTCAGGAACTCAGACACCACTGCTCTGGGAACGCTGAGCCCTGCTAGATCTTTGCGAGGTAGTATAACTGGGAACCCTCTCTGCGATAGGAATTGCACCCTCATAGTGTCGTCTCCAATACTCTATCTCCCTCTGAGCCTCTCACCCAAATCTGTAATATCTATCCAAAAAATCTCTCTGACCAACATCCTGTACACTATTAATGAATGCGTGGACCTCAGTCTGAGCCTGTCACTCTCGGGACTCCGCAACAATAACACAGGCCTCCAAAGCAATGGCATGAGCATTAGATAGGGCAAGACGGACCTGAAGGTCCTGAATCTCCTGGGTCAGATGCTCCACCTCTGAGGGATCATCGTCCATCCCCCCCATCGCCACATCCATATCTCCCTCCTCTGCCTCTCCGCCAAGCCCCTCACCTCACCTCTGCCTAACCACCACAAAATCATCCTCACTCTCGGAGCTCTCCCCAATGCTGCTCTTACTACTGCCACTCTCCCCCAAGGACCCTTTCTCAGCACTCTCCTCGTCCAGAGCCTCCACATATATCTCTGCAAGCTCCACATCCACCTCCTCAATCACCACCCTATCCTCCTCCCTGGGAGCCAAAACTATTGCAGTTCACCTATGTAATCTACACACCAAATGGGGTGCCTCCTCCTCCAAGACCTCCTCTTCCTCCAAAATGGCCCCCAACCCAACTCTGAAAACACTAGAGTGACCCCCACTCCTACCATTGCCAACCCTAATACCACCACTAGCGCCCCCAGGACTGGGATCATCTCCTCCATCATCACCTCTCCCTCGGCCTCCATCCCTCCCACCATCCTTCCCATCTCTCCCTCATCCACCATCCCATCTACTGTCTCTCCCTCCTCGTCCACCACCCTTCCCTCTATCACGACCTCCCCTACCACGTCGTACTCGTCGAGCCCTCTGCATGATAGTCCTGGGAACAGGACGCAAAACATCTATCAAGGCAATAGGATGATGCTGCAACTAGTGAGCCTCATATTGTGGAGTAGTGCCTGCAAAAGATAAGTCAACTATCAGTACCATAGCAGATATACACAAGTATCAAAGCAAGATATGAGCATAAATCAGAGAGCAGAAAAGAAGTACATAAGCCATCACATAAAAGACAAACCTGGGTCAACAGTAGCAGAACGCCAGGTCCATGCTACAGGAAGCAGTCCTAAAAACTCAGTGTGAGCAACATCAAGAGACACTACAACACCCCAGACATGAGAATCCCTCGATCGCCGAGCAAAATAGGCATATGAATCTGAAACATCCTGCTGCTCGCCAAACTGTTGTAACACCCTGTCAGTGTTATGGAAATCAATCATATGTACATGGTCACTAATGTGACCAATCAGATATCTCCGCTGTCTACAAAAAGGAAGATGGATATCCTCACCATCCCAAATAGGACAATCTCGGTAAGGTCTCCAAATAAAATATGGAATCATGTCAAGCTGCTGTTGTCAGTAAGAAAGATGACCTATATGGGTCTGAACAATCACACCATCATACATATATACATACGACCTATCAGCCAAGAGAGCACGGGCACCCACAGGACGACAAACAACTATATGCTCCCACACCCAAATCTGCAATAATGTGGCGCCACAACCCAGTGACTTACCATCAAGGTAAGCCACATACATCACATGAAAATGCATGTGGGCCAACATGCATGGGCCCCACACAAAGATAGTATGGTCTCAGACCATACTCTGAAGAACACTACCAAACCCTATAGAAAAACCACGCTGACGGCGATCGGGGCAAAGGTTCCCACAAATCAAACTACCCAGCAATGTGGATAGTCTATCTAAGCCAAATCCGAATCTCGACCACGGAATGTCATAACCTCTAGCAAGCCCGAGCTGATCCCGGGGTAGTCCAGAGAGCTCACTCAACGTAGTGACACCAGTGTGGGTGGAATACTCCACCAACTCGCCCTAGATAGGGAGTTGGAGGATGCGATACACATCCTCAAAAGTCACAGTGCACTCCCCAGTGGGCAACTACAAAGTACAAGTCTTCGAATGCCATCGCTCTACAAGAGCTGAGATCAGACCCCTGTTGGTTGTGATCTCCGGCATATAGCAGATCCAATATAATCCTAGGTCACGAAGTACTAACCTCTCATCCTCTGAAAGCTGAAATCTGTACACGAGTCCTTCTGGCCTCGACTCTCGACACCGCAAGATACGCCCGATGAACTGCACAGAAAGTACAAAAATAGAAAATTATCAGTTTCACATTTTTCTTCTAAATCTGAGTTAATTACATCCATTTTACTGATATTTATATTGTTGCACATCCATAGCATACATTTTGCATCCATAAAATGAGACAGGAGAAAAATACAAAAACAAAGCATTTTATGCATAGCATTTTATTTCTACATCCTAAGTGCATCCATACATTTTACTTGCATAAGAAAAACTCAAAAACATACATTTGCATATTCACATAAGTATCATTTGAAACATATTTATATCAGTGATAAATTTGAACACATAAATGATGTCATCATCTAATCTAACTCATCATAAAACCAAGATACAATCACATGTGCAAACAAATCTATCAAAGCAAATAGAACTCACGAAACATGTCAGAATCATAAACAACTACATCAGATATATATATCAAAACATCAAGCTACAAATATCAACAACATGGCACAAGTATACACAAAGAGTATCAGAGGATTATAAATAATCATATATACATATATAAAGTGTCAATGGTGCAAAAGAATGGCCTCACAGGGCTCTGGATATACAAAATGATCTCACAAAATAGTACAAAAAGACATGTCTCATGTCTGACTCTCCCCCTCTCCCTGATCTAGAGGAGGAGGAGGTGGTGGTATAAATGGAGGTGGAGGAGGCATCACTCCCTCAGACTTCTGGTCAACCCGCGAATAAGAAAGTGCTCTCTGGCCCTCTGGAACTGAAGCATAGTATAAAACAAAGTAATAGGCTTCTCTCTATCCCTAGCGAGTGGCTATTCGAGCCTGGGTATCTCTCTCCGCTCTGAGCATATCACCCTACCTATCTCGCTCTGCCCTAAGGTGCTCCATCTGTGCATCCCTATCTGTCAATAAAGCCTCTAAAGTAGTGATGCGTGCTCTCAGCTACTCTCTCTCCCACTCACACTGAGATAGTGGGTCTCCATCTCTGCCAAAACCCCTGCCAGAATCTTTTCTTGAAGGTCTATCCTGTGATCTATCAGGCTACCTCTATTGCTTCTGCCTCTGCTATCTTTGTTGCTCTCTTGTCAGTAAAGGAAATAGATCCATCTGAGCAACAACAAATCTGAAGTGGGTACGCCGACCCTCTCCACTTCCACTGGCCACATCTACAGTGCCACCCACAACTCCACCACCCCTGTAATCTCCATCATTGTCCCCCTCATCTGGAGGAGGGTTCCTGTCATCTCGTCTCCCTCCATCCCTACCTCTGTCTTGCCCTCCCCCAGCACCCTTATCTCTTTGTGCTCCTCCTCTCCCTTTGGCGGGATGATCATCCAGATCATAATCTATCAGATCCTCTATAAAAGGAATGGCCTCCTCAGGCACTGTGAATCGTGGAAATGGATGTTGAAGCATCTCTACTACGTATCCATCTAAACAACCTATGTCTGCAACATCACGACGAAGATCCCAATCTACTCCAACCATGTCTCTAATCTCCTGATGGGCGGTCTCATATACTAGCTGGGCACCCCACAATGGTGCCTCATCACGAACTCTGGCATATATAGTCACGTCCTGGCTCCTGCCCTGTCATCGGTCGAACTGTCTCAAAACATGGGTATGCACAAATCGATCTACAATGTATCTAGTCCTCCCGATAAGGTACCTACTTTGAAAGAAAAATGGAACATGTCTGGCATCCGAGGTTCACTCCTCATAGTCCAAGTATGACCACCATACTACCTCTGTCATATCATAAAAAGGCCTCTGCCAGTACTCTACCATGCCCAGACGGGGTTGTTGGATCAGACTTGCATACATATATACATACGGCTACTCAGGTGCACACTGCATGTCTACAATGGGTCATGTCACTGGGATGTGCTCCCAGGCCCAGATCTAAAGAATCAAAATACCCACAGTCATGCTCCAGGTATAGTGGTAAACAATCTCATGGAGCTCTCAGTACATATGAGTCAGAATGCAGCTGCCCCTGCAAATCTCTGTATAGAGACGATCATCTGCTCCAACATATCTACCCATCCTACAAGGAACCCGTGTTGTCCTCTGTCTGGCATCGAGATGTCACCAATCAAGCTCGCCAAATACACAGATAAACGATCATAGTGATCACACATATAATCCCAGGAGAGATATCTTCAATCAATGGTATCATCCTGGAAATATCGACGACCTGCACCAATCACCATGACAAAAGTTGACTCAAAGCACACCTTGCGACCAATAACTGGAACTCACAATATGTGCCATACGTCCTTAGGAGTGATTGTCATCTCCTTGGTCGGGAGATGGAAGGTGTTGTGCTCTGAGTGCCATCTATCGGTAAGAGCAGTCAACAACCCCCGATTTACCCCTATATCAGGTAAACCAAGCAATGATCGTAATCCTACACAGACTACTACCTCTTGCTCATCATTTGACAACAGTCTGGCCAAAGCAAGCACATGCCCTGGATATGTACCTCAAAATGAGACTACCTCAAAATCAACCTATTTTTGGCAAATAAAAGATAAATCAGTGTTTTATCTATGACAAAAATGTAGAATCATGATCAGCTAAGTGATTCAGGATCCGCAACAGACAAACAATTCAAAATGGATAAGTTTCTAAGTCCCAAAAATGAGATGCAATCCTGGAAAATCAGGGTGTGATCTCTTTTTTCAGATGCAATCCTGGAAATATAGGATGTGATGGAGAATACTGGGTGCGATCTCGGAAATCCCAGATGCGACCCCAAAAAAGGGGTATGATCCTGAAAGGACAGGATACGACATAAACCAAAATTCAACTGTTAAACTAAGTCAAAATGGGGAAAGCCAGATGCGATCTAGGAAATACTAGATGTGACATAGAAATCTAGGAAAATAGGATGTGATCTAGGAAATACCGGATGTGACGCGGGTTTGACAGGGTGCGATCTGGAATCCCGGATGCGACCCAGAATTCAAAGGGCTCTAAAAGCTACCGAAATGCATGAAAATCAAAATTACAAAATTCACGAGGTAGTTTTGCGAGTACTTACCGGAGGTGCATAATCGGTCGGGCACTGATGATGATGACTAAGATTGAAATGATGCTTCCTAATTGGGACCACCATCTTCTCTGCAGAGCTCTCAAATTTACTATGGGTAAAAGTGAAAATGAATAGTAAAATGGTCATTTTTGAGACATATATTGGTCTTTTGAGCTATTTAGGGGTTCTAAAACTCCTCTGAGGCAACTGAAACTCCATTTTTGTTCTCTTTTTTATTAATCAGGAACCAAATTGAAGGTGCCTAAGGTGTTTTATGCAGTACAGTAAAATTTTTACGACAGCTCCTGAAAAATGCAAAATGCTCCATCTATTCCAAAAATTTGTCAAATTGCACATTTCATCACAAATCTTGGTCTGATATCATTTTATCAGTCTCACCACTCACATTTTCACATAATTAACTTGGTTCTCATGTGTTTATTCTTAAACACACCCCCATTTTTTCACTTCTTCTATTCCTTTCTTTCTTGCCCTACCCATTCCATGCAAGTGATCCATCTTTTCAATAGAGGGATTTTATTCTTTCCTTTGATTTTGTTCCCGAGGGGGCATGATCACACTATCATCAATCAAATTCTTGCTCAAAACAACATTAAAAATGACTTCATTATAAAAAAACTAGGGGCATGACAGTTTCCTTGACTAAGTCAGAACTATTGGATAGAAAGCTTTGGTTCTCATAAGATGGATATCGTGTGTTTCCTCATTTTAAAAGATTCTTACTAAGCTCCTGGCAGCTTCATATTAACTTTTGAACGACAACCAAGTTTAGAATCAATATTATCAATTTTTGGACGACAACCAAGTTCAGAATTGATATCTTTAAAAATCTTTTATTGACCTTTGGACGAAAACCAAGTTCAAAGTCAATTGTATTAGTTTAGTTCAATCAAGTGCGAGACTGATCTCATCAGGCATTTCATTTGATCATGAGAAAAATTCTCAATATTTCTGAAGTCAACATCAAAAACTTTCTTTGAATCAATGTGCTACTCGCACATCTATTCAAAGAGGGGCAAATGTAACCACCTGGATTTGGTATGCTCTGACCATAGACCCTATTTTCCCTAAGGGTGATCATACCCCCAATTATGTTCAGAAAACTCTTCAATCGGCTGACATAATTCATTCAAATAAGATTTAATCTCCTAAGTGATTCAATCACTAAATTTTATTAATCATCTTAGCCAATCAAAATCAATAAATTTTAAATTCAAATCAATACCTGGCTAAGGTAATTAATTCAAAAGGAATTAAATAAATCCCTATTATATCTAATCACTTGCAAAAAACCTATCTTCTAGCCTAAATTAATCTAATTAATTGGATATAGTCCTAATTAATTATCTAAAGCAATAAAAATCTTAAATAATTAATATTCCTATTTTTGAATGAATATATTTAATATAATTCATTTCA
>MU225627.1:1736530-1747951 GCA_018584345.1 Thuja plicata | reverse complement strand
CCCCCCACAAAACAAATTATGGAGTGACAAAAGCTTCTTAAATTCCCTCTAATGGTTACTGTAATTTTAGCAACTACTATTTTAAAATGCAGATAAGATGTAATTTAAAATAAACTCTCCCTTAACTTGACTTTGTTGGATTAATCTATGGAAATGTAAGTGTTGAGAGGGGAGGGGTGAATCAGTACTTCTAAATTTTTTTAACTATTATTCTTTACTCTTCACCGAACTGAATATCATTATTAAAAATATTGAAAAGCATGTAAAGTAAATTAGAACACCATGACAGATAACTCCATGATTATTGGTCACACTGAAATCCTTTGTTAGAGGAAAAAACTGCGGTGGGGATGACACCCACAATCCTTCACTACTGCAGTATAAAGGTTGCTCGATTAGAGCTACAATTTTAGCTACTTCTGATAGCTTACCCTATTAGGAGTATTATACTCGATTAAAAGTACAAAAGACTTATTCAGTCTACCTTGTTAAAGGATTTTACAATCTCTCATCTAAGAGATGTACTCGGTTAGAGGACTTACAAACTAAGACTTGTTAGGGCCTACCCACTGAATGAGATTTATACTCTCCTAACTATTACAAAAATGTCTACAAGTATGCATCAACCATAATGTTGTTTACACTCTTTATGCTCTGTAAGTGCATTACCTCATTCTGCACTCGGTAACTATGTTCTGCACCTTAGAACTTCTGCATTCTAACTCCTTTTGCTCTGTCATTGTAATTGCTTTTGTCTCTACAATATTCACCATAATCTCTTCTTCTTCATGTTTTGTTCCCTTTTTTTAAAATGATCTTAAGGCGGTTAACCTAAATAGATCCTTCTTCTTCCGCGGTGAAGTTGAAGCAGTGCAAGGTTGGTTTCATTCCAAACACATTCATTATGCTTGTCTTTCATTGGTTGAGTTACCTCGTGATCATGTGCAATCATGTTATTGCGATCCCAATGTTCTACCTAACTTCCGTCTTGAATACTATGAAATCTTTCCCGCTCGACATCCAGGTTCAATGTATTCAAATTTAAATTGTTATGTCGGCTCTAGTGTATTTAGTAATGTGCTCTGATCTTGCTCGGTGACAACGTATGCTCAGTGAATAACTGTGATCCTTGACTCAGTGACTAACACTAATTGGTAATTGTCACTGCTTAACTTGGTCCTAATAACTATTCAGTGCTCGGTGTCTTTGATATTATGTTTTACCAACTGTTTGCCTTAGTGTATTCTTCCTTTTACCGATTGTCTCCATTTTACTATCATGACTTTGAAAATACTAATGACAACAAACTATCTCCCCTTTGGCATTAGTTGACATTTTTACAAAAACTTCAAAGTCATCAAAATTTTGTACATCTCTTGTACAACTCCTCCTAAAATAATACATCTTATAACATACCATAGCTCGGTCAAAATCTTCAAAATATTGTGTAACCCCCCCTATGATTATACTTGTATCTCCCTTATGTACTATATCCATACTTACTATTTTATCCCCCTATTTGACAAATATGCCAAAATCAAAATTGCATAGTGCTCGGTAGGATAGATTTATACCTTATAAAAAATGTGAGTGTACTTCTTCTGAATATCGGCTAGGGACGACTCACATGAATCTTTGAGTGTTTGAAGTATAACAATTTGAGTAGCAACATCATCTGCCATTCCAATGATGGTGTCTAGTGAACTACCATCAAGGGTGTTGACCAAATCTTTGGCCTTATTCAAATGCATTTGCATTGATTCAATGTGGGAATCATCAGTGCTTGTAGCTCTAGAAGTTACATTCTTCTCTCATGTTCTTCGCGTCTTAGTTCTTGCTGCATCCCTATCAAGCGCTTCAACCTCGAGTAATAAAATTGTAAAGAACCAGGCTTGGTATTGACATTTTTCAGCTGCTCGGTCAACTCGATCTCAACAAACTCATCTTTCTTCTTGATATCCTTGATAAAGTGTGAAATAGAACATACTTTCTAAAATATTGAAAGAATATGAGACAATTTAGTCTTAATATAGGTAGAGGATTCATAAAGTGATACCTTGTCAAATACAATGTTCTTTAGGATTGATTCAATCATTTTCAGTCCCATCTTCCTCGAATGAACTTTCATCATGTATTAAGTAGTGTCTTGATTTGGATTTTGGACTTTCTCTACTAGTCCTTCTACCTGACTAATGATATCTTATGTTTCATCAATAGTGGCATCTAGGACAATGTCCTATAATACATCCTTGATGCTTTCCAATACATCAGTCTTCTTCCTCTTTTGAAGTAATTTGTTTTGCATTGCCTTAAGTTTCACTAATTCTGCATACTCAGTCATCTCATCAGGGCTCATATTAGATAAGTCGACATTTGGTAAGATGATTGGTTGGCTCATATCTACATGTTTCCTCTTCTTTGATTTCTTATTCTTTGTTATCATACTATCACTTGGTGAATTCTTTGGGGGAATGTGATGCCTTTAGTGCATCAGATGTTGTCTCTATTGTACTTGTTCTAGCTCTATTCTCTTATTGTTTGTTTTCTTCCTTCTTCTCCTCCTGTTTCTCCTACGCTTTGTTCTCTTGTATTGTGTCCTCTTTCTGCTCATCTTGTTGTTTCTCAGCTTCCTTATGTTCGCTTTGTTCCTTTTGTTCATCTTTGTCTGGATCTTGTTGTTATGCAATGGAATCGATTGGGGGAACCGATTCGGTGTTTAGTGATGTTGGTTTCTCAGTAGTCGTATCCTTCTCGGTATTCTTTTCTTTCTCAACTTCCTTATCCTTCTCTTTCTTTGTTTCCTTTTCCTTCTCTGAACACTATCACCTTGAGTTGTGTGATAATCTCATACTTGTTCTAATACAAGATGCATGAATGGATCAATAGTAGCTTTATCACTTACAAATTCATTGGGTTTGTATCGGTGTCCTTAGTTGCCATAACATCTTCATCTTGTGATATATTATCTCCTGGATCTTTATCAATAATATCTTCAATGATAACTTAATCGGTGTCCATTGTCAAATCAATATGATTATTCTTACCTTGATCAATATTGGCAACTTCATCAGTTATTTTATCCTTTCCTTGCTTAGCTTGAGATTTAGGCTCCTTGATGTTGAATATCTCTCTCCATTTTGCATTAGTTTCTAACTATAATTGCTCCAATTCTCCTATCGTACTTCTTAATGATCTTCCTTTCACAAGGAATCATTTAGAGTACTATTTCAATGTCTCTTCAATTTCTTGTACAGATAGGTTTGGTATAGTTAGCACAAGAGATCTTTCTGTCATTTGTTTTTTTGTATTCATAACATATTTCCATCTTGCATTTATGCTATTGTATAACTTAGTAGGCAAAAAACTGATAACTTCAAGTGGTGTATATTTGCATTTGTGTAAAGAGTAAACAATTGCATCTTCAATTTTTACCTTGTTCTCTTTACTTTGAGTGTTGTACTTTTCTCACTTCATTCCTCTGAATGTTCCATACTTCTTCATTGTGTCTAACATTTCATATAGACTTCCTAGTGGTGGAGGCTTTTTCTTCACAACCTTGAATTTGCTTAAATCTCCAGTCTCTGTGTCATTGTCTAGTGTTAACTTCAATCTTCTCTTCGGTCTAGTGTTTGCCTTCTTGATTCTTACATATGTTTTCCTTTTTGGTTCAACATAATTCTTCTTTGCTTTTGGTGAGGCTATAGACCTTGTTGATGATCTAGTAGATTTGGGGCTCAATGAAGGCTTCAACACTTGTGGTTTCTTGCCTTCCACTTCAGAGGGTTCTTACTCGTCTTATTCATCATCAATTCCCAAATTCTTAGATAGATTTTCAGTCATCTTGCTAGATTTTCTTTGAATTATAGGTAGTGAGATACCTTGCTTAATCTTAGCATTAACTTCTTCATATGTTCCATATCTCTTGGTTCAGTTATCAACATGCTTAGCTAACATAGTCTCAATCTGTTGAGATGCAATATCTATATCCATCTTGTATCCCATAGGCCATATCCAGATACTCCTAGGCTCAACTACCTTGATGATACTGTAATCACCCCCTAATTTGGTCTACTCTAAACATAGACCCTATTTGCCCTAAATGTGATCATACCCTCAATTATGTCAATCAAACTATTCAATTATTGGCATAATTCATCAAAATCAAAACAATATCTTAGAATCAAAGTGATTTCATCACTACCTCACATTAATTACCTTGGCCTATTTAAATCAAATCAACCCAATTAAAGCCTTGGCTAAAGTAATTAATTAAAGGGAATTAATAAAACTCATCACTTGCGCATGGAAAGTTAATCCATGAATCAATGAGACTTCACTCACATGGATCACCAAAGATTCAATCCTCACCTCTCCTAAAAAATCAATCTCAACCCTTCATTGCTCAAATTCTTCCATAAAAGGATTGAATTTTGAGCTCAATAGGTCCTCATTTTTAGAATTCTAATTGTACTCTTATGTTATTCATTTGGTTTCATGTATTCATAGCTAATTAGATAACTCTTTCATTTTGTGCTTAATGAATCATTTTAGCTTGAATTGCATGATATATAATATAAATTTCACTTGAATCTTCCATTCTAAGACTGAATGTGTCACTTATTTTAAGCATAATTTGAGGGCAAACTTATAGCGTAAATCATACTCTTTCTAGATAGGAAGCAATATGTCAGTTTCCGTTGGTTTTCTATGTTTTTTCAATTGAATTTGATGATTCTAACCATTGATGCAATGACATATTGAAGTGTTGTGTTGCAGTTTGTAGGTACAATAATCACACATGCATTTCTAGCACCCACCGAGGGGCCAAGCCCTATATTTTTATGCATTTTTGGAGCCAATCTATAACTTTTTGATTCTGATTTTTTTATGCAGACTCGCATTTAGCAGGGAAAGATCACATTTAGCATCCTAGATCGCATCCAGGAAATCAAGAATCGCATCCTGGATATCCTGGCTCACATTCAGTAAAGGCTCGCATGTGGTAAAAGGAGGATCACATTTAGGGTAAAGGACCACCTTTAGGATATTTCATCGCATTTAGTAATTCTTGGATTGCATTTAGTAAAGAACATCATATTCAGTAGTTTTCATGATAGCATCTAGTTGGTTTAATTGCATGACTGATTGATTTCTTCACTAATCAGGTAACCTAGTGTATTTTTTATGGATGTGATCTTTTGACAACCTAACTAGTGCTTGCAAGATGCTGTGAAAGATCTCCTTGGACAAAGAATGAAGCAAAAACAAAGCAAATTTCTAACATGTGGTTTTGTAGGTTGCCTTTAAAAGATCAACTAGACTTATCTTGCAATTTGAAACTTAATACAATTTCTCTTTGATTCGTAATTTGAGTAGAGATGTATGCTCTTTTCCTTTTGGAAAATCAGAACCTCAAACCTCAAATTAAGCTTTGAAAGGAATTTGGAGAAAATGAATAAATCAATTGAACAAATTGCTTGGTTAGTTTCTTTTCTAGGAATTTAATTGTCAAATTCAAATTTAGTTCCTAATCCAACTAGAGGATTATGCTCTTTTCCCAAGTGGAAAATCAGAAACTCAATATGGGGGATTAAGCGATTGAATTCCATAATTTGAGGGAAAGAACATTGTCTTGCATGTTTGATAGGAGAAAATGACATGGATAGGAGAGTATTCTCTTCTTCTTCATGAAGAATCAGAAATATAGACTCCTAAGTCGCCAATCCTCTTTATTGCTTTGAACTTTAGAGGGCCTGCTGGTTGAGGGAAAAATCTCCTAGGAATGACTCAAGTGAGGATAGGTGAACGCAAACCCTTCTATCTCACTATAATCAAAATGCTTCCTTGAGGTTAAAATCTCAAGAGACGTAATTGGTTTTGTACTTGGAATTTCGACTATCATTCCTTGGACATGCTTGGATGTGTGTAGAGTGGAGCCGCTTGATTCTTTCTTGCTAGACTACACTCATCTAGGTACTCATAGGGCTATACACCTCAATTTTGCCTTGTGCAATTCTATGGGGGATGGTTGTGAACAGATGCCTGAAATAAACAATCTGTAGTAATGACCACCTGATTCACCCCTAAAAGGTGATAATCTTTGTGCAAGAAGGATAGTAACCTCCCCAAGTTACTCGTCATTTCGTGCCCTCACTTGCATTTGGAGTTGGATAATACGATATTATGACTGGAGCCATTGCATGCTTGGTGATGATCGTATTCTAATTAGCATTTGAGTGTGTACCCAAGTCTACGAGCAAAGATTTTTATGCTATGCCATTGGTTTAGGGAATAAGTGTGTTTGGTTCTTAATAAACATGCTTGATGTGTCAAAATTGCAATAACAATATAAATCCTTCAAACAAATCAATAATTTTATAGTTAAAGGCCTTTTGCACTACTTCAGACACTTTGGAATTCGTCCAACAAACCCTGGAATCAAATTTTTTTTCACGTCTTTCAAAACAAAGTGGCAAAATTTCAAAATTCCATCTGAAGGTCACATTTAGGGATCTTGGATCACATTTGGGCAAAACAAAAGCGCATCCTGTAAACACAGTCACATTTGGTCAATCTTGGATCACATCTACTGAACAAGATTGCATTTAGGAAGAACAGGCTCGCATATAGGAAATCTAGGGTCACATCTACTGAACAAGATCACATTTAGGAAGAACATGCTCGCATACAAGAAATCTAGGATCACATCTTGTCAGTCGCATCTGGGACAAAGGGTACTTGCACACGTGTTAGAATAAAAAACTTGGTAGTTTTAGATACCCTTTTTGCTTGTTAGTCAGATTCTGTTGTTCTTGCTGGTCACGTGATGTTGTTTCTTAGTCGAATTGAAAGTCTACCTTGCATGTTCTTTAGGGTTGTCACAATTGATCCTAAATTGTGTTGTCACTTTACTAAACAAATCTTCTTGCTTCCCAACTCACTATCAGGGCATTCTAACTCTCTGACGTTGGAGTCAATCACTTTCAAACATCAAACTCACATTCATCATAACTTGGACAAACACATTTGGACAATTCAGAAATTAATTTTGGCACTATTGGAACACTTTTGGCGAGATTGATATCCCTCTTTCATGGTTAACACAAGAAGCAACAATATCTTGTTGATGATTCAGAAAGACCTTTAAGATTGCTTAAATTTCAACGAGGAGAGACATCTCGAACAAACCCTCTTTTTGATTAAGACTCACCTGACATGGATGTACCTAATAGAGAATGGAGTGCTGCCTTTGGTGAATATGACCAAGATGATAACCAAGACAAAAGAGAAAGTCAAGAATAAATAAATCCTGACCATCCTTTGTTTGATTCAGATAGTGATGAAGAAATATTGGAAGAAGAATACAATAAACTCAAACAAAGTAGGAAGTGTCAAAATACCTTGGAGAAAATCATTGAAGAAGACAAAGAAAAATATTTTCTCCACCTAGCTTCTCTTGGGGTCAAACTTCCTAAAGATTATGATGTCGAACGATTGAAAGCTGAAGAGATACAAACAACTATATCAATACTCTCTAAATAGCTGTATCAAATGCAAACAGAACTCATAGCACTTAAGAAAGAAAAGACTAAACCAACCAAGAAATACTCATTGGAACACATATGTTCGTTCCCATTCAGTAAGAACTTGCAAATGGTGCCTTTTCCACCAAACACGACAAGACCAAAGTATGACAAATAAATGGGAGAAACAGATCCTCATGATCATGTGAGAGAATTTTGCGCATTGAGTATCAAATTTATGCACAAATCAACTTACTTGATGAGACTATTTCCGACAAGTTTAGGAGGACAAGCCATGGAATGGTTTTCCAAACTCACACCTAGTATACAAATGTTTGAGGAGTTGATTCAAATATCTGTCCAACACTACTTCTATAATATACAACACAATGTCACCATGATGGATCTTTGTAATACCAAACAACGAACAAGTGAACCCTTCACACATTTCTTGCAACGATGGAGGAAAATATTTGCAAGGCACTCAAGACAAATACCTAAATTGGAAAAGATGAAGATCTTCATCAATAACTTAGTACCTGAAATGAACTATGTCCTACAAATGCAAGATTCTCCTAGTTTCGACAAAATGATTAAGAATGCTATTCATGCATAAGAGGTTATGATCAAAACATAGGCATATGCTAATTGAAATAATGAGTTAAATTATATAGTCAATATTTGGTTCAATTGATGTAAAGACTTCCTCATATATTCAATTATATGGAAGCATGACCATATCATGTAAACTACTTGTTTATATTTTGTATGCTTTGTTTTTTTATTCAATTTTGTAGATATTGAAAAATTGGATCAATGTTGTAAAAACCTTTTTTTTTTAAATTTTTATTTTTACTACAAAGATTCCTATATAATACCAATTAAAAACTTTCTAACAATAAGAAATACTAAAAGCCTATATAAGTTATTTCAATTTCAAAGTCATACAAATTTTGCTCTATTCAATAAGATATGTCATTATTCAAGTATACAAAATATTATTACATTTATTCATTTGTAGCAAAATATGACAATATTATTGTCTTGTTTTACACAAATCTAGGATTGCAATGCCACATTAGGTGTTGTAAACTCCTACTTGACACATTTTGTATCTAAAGTGGAAAATATTCCAAATGTGTGGAATCTGTGCAATCTTTTAAAAATAATTATATAATCAAACATTAAGAAAATGTATGGATATTGTGACAATTTAGGGGTTTGTTTATAGCTCCACCCTCTAAATAGTAATTGACACATTAATGCCAAGGAATTTGAATTTATGTATTGCTTATTCTTCATTAACAAGCCTATTGCACCTCTTAAAAGTGCACATGTTAGTTTATATACAAAAATTCATATTAACCAACCTTGTATTCACTAGAATGTATTATCTAGTCATAAGTAAATATTATATTATTCCAAAATTTGATGAATTGTGGTATTCTTGTTCTCAATAAATGAAATATCTATGTAACTTATGACGACTTATATATGTCCATCTTCACTTCATATCTCAATTTGAATTGTCTATATCCAATATTTATGATGACACACATGAAATAAGTACCATCATATATAGCTAGATAATTAATTTAATATTTTAAAAGACTGATGGGAACAAACACTCTCTCAATTAAATACAACAAAAATTCTAACAAAATAACTCTATCGAACCTACTAGGTTTTAGATATAATAGCTTCTAAATTCATGGTAAAACATAACATTACTTATTACATTTATTTATATTGCCTATTTTATAACCATAATTTTACCATTACTGCCAACTCCAAACACATTCACCAGTTCACTTGCAAGAAGTAGATGTAATCTGTCTCTTGTTTGTATATCCAACTCTAATCACTTATTTGATTTAAGATCAAGTTACATGTTGGTTCTATGAGAGGGCATACTTGAAGGATAGTGATTATAAGATGACGAAGATAGATTAAAACATAAGTATATTGGGTAAGATAGGAGGTATATGAGATGGGTGAGAGGTAAGTGGAATATTAGGGGATGGAAAATGATGGTAAAACTAGAGGAATGAATAAAATTCATTACACAAGAGATAATGTGGATGATAAAAGTCAAGGAAGTGGTAATGATGGAATAAATAAAAGATGAGGATGGACAAGTGGATACACCATTGTAGAAGCCATGAATTAATGTTGACACCATAAAGAATGTTTGTGCCACAAGGAATACATACTAATGCAGTATGTAAAATATGGCTAACTTTTGAAAAGATTTAACATTAGTAAGTCCATTAATAAAAATTTGTCCAAAGAGCGATAAATATTGCTTAGCTATATATGCATCACGATTATGGTCTTCTTCACGATTCTCAATAATAGGGCTAGAAATAATAGTGCTTATAAGAATATCACGAGAACACTAGCTTTGATATATTCAAGGACTTAAGCAAGGACTTGTAATTAAGGTGATTTTTGAACGAGAATGAAATCTTAACATATAAAACAAATCACAAAACCTTAGAAGAAAAATGATATAGAAAGGATGTAAAGTCTGATATAAACTTAAAAAAATTAGCAAGCAATCAGATTTGAAAATAACTAAGGAAATGAAATTTGAGAAGCATAAATAAGGGTGAGTGAAAACAAGATAGCAAGATCAAGCACAACAACCTAAATAAAGGTGTGACAAATAAGATTTAAAGGAAAGGATCTAAAACCCCAATCAAATTTAAAAACAAGATATTCAACTAGTGAAATTTGATTTGAAACCTTAAATAAAAGATGAAAATCCTTAAATTCGAAATCCAAGCCGTGAAGGCATGTTACGACCACATAAAATGTAATAAAACTAATAGCATTCTCCTTATAATTGTGTAGGATAAATAATTAAACAATTATAAAAGTCTAGATTTTATGAATTAAAATTGATAATTGAAGTGAACGTTGAATTGAAGCATAGTCAAATACAATACCTAGTTATATTTCAAAGGTGAAAATAACATGTGATAGACATTAGAAACCAAACTGTTAGGGTATTGGAATTTTAACGCTTTCTTTGACGATGATCTCTATTTCTACCAATCAATAATTTTTCACCAAAGTTAATTTATGCAAGTATAGGCTTGATCTCCATGACCGAACCTAAGTCATAACTTATAGATCCAACCCGGGAAATCATGTACTAAAATTCACTTGCCTTGATGTGTAGATGTGCATCAGGATGTCCAATTTTAAGAACGCTTTTAGGGAATCTATTGAATTTGAGGGTCAGGTTCTCTTGAATCAAATCATTGATAAACTAAATTTACGACTCTAAGCAAGGATTA
Source organism: Thuja plicata (assembly GCA_018584345.1). Taxonomy (NCBI): domain Eukaryota; kingdom Viridiplantae; phylum Streptophyta; class Pinopsida; order Cupressales; family Cupressaceae; genus Thuja; species Thuja plicata. Next base: position 1,737,123 of record MU225627.1, on the reverse strand, counting down.
GAGACAACAAGCATACAATGAACCCACAATGATGTATGTTGGTGTAATGTTATGATCACTTTCCATATTTCTCTCACAAATATACAATGACAAGTCCTTGTATAATTCCTATATGATCTCCACCACAATATCAACTAAATGAGTGAATATAAATCATACTGGGATTAACACAAATACATGCTAGGTCGGCTCATAATGACTTATGAAATAGTTAAGTAGGAGATATTTTTCCACAGCAAGTCAAATTGTGATATTGCTATCAGGATTCAACTGTGTAGTTTTTGAGTCAAACTCATTGACCCATAATTCACGAGTAGTGGTTCACATGAACCCATCTCTCATGAGAATGAATGGAACACTTAGCACTCATTGGATCTAGGTGATGCACACAGAGGTGAAGCACCGGGACTTCCCGGGAGGTCACCCATCCCAGTACTACTCCAGCTCGAGCGCGCTTAACTACGGCGTTACCTCCATGGTTAAACCCACTCTACTTGCATCCTCATTTGCAAAACCTTCACCAAGTGTTGTGCCTTATGAACCATTCATTAGAAAGCCCCTTAAGCTCATCAATTGATAAGTAGGAGATATTT
>MU225627.1:1713367-1729616 GCA_018584345.1 Thuja plicata | reverse complement strand
CTTGAACCAGCTCTTTCGCGAGCGACATATGCGGGATCTTAGAATTTACTATCCGAGCCATAGAAGCGTCTTTGCTCCACCTCAATTTCTTCACCTTTTCAATGACATTGGACAACTGATCCACACACAGATATAGCATAGATTCAATCCTTGCTATCTAAGTTAAGTCAGAGGCTTTAGGATTAATCTTTTCCCTAATAGTCTTTATTGCCGAGTCGAAAGCATCCAGAGCGCCCTTTAATTCTTGCTCGCTAAAAACAGATTGGTAGGTATAAGTGAAATTAATCACTTTCAACTCGTTCAGTGCAGCTTTTTGAATCTGCTTAGCTTCAGTTTCATATTCTTTATTTTCTGCAATAGTGCCCCTTATGAGAGCGATGCGCCAATTGATATTCTTTCTGAGGATGAAGAAAAGGGACTCTTCAGCACCTTTTAGGGACTTTTCGATGCAGAATTTATTAAAACCGAGCCTCTCTATCTCCATAAACTTTGTCATTGCTGACACCCATTTTTCCTCATCTGTATTCTAGACCTGGCGTTGGGCTTGCAATTCTCCTATTACTGCCTCGGTGTCATGAAGAACTGAGTGCGAATCTTTGATGTATTGCTTGCCATTATTGAGCACTTGGGACATCCACTCATCAACTGAAGAGACCAAAGTTCGACCCCTCTGAACTTGATTCAGCAGCGTTTTACTTTCTGCAGAGTTGGGGTCGAACACCTGTGATGATTGAGACAATGGGGTGGCATCAAAGTTGCAAAAAGTATTTGTGAACTGGGAGAGTGAGACAATGGTTTGCTTCAATTCCTTCTTTTCCTTACTATCCTGCACTGATGTGATCAGCATCTGTTGGGCGGTTTCCTTGAAAAGGTGATTCTTTCCTGCTCTGTCCATAGTCCCTAACTCAATTTTAGTCACTTCAAAATCTTCAACTGCCACATCCTGCTTTTCTTCCTTCGGTCTGTAGGTAGCTACCTTAGCTGTCCACTTCCCAGTTTTAGTATCAGCAAACATCCGTGCTGTACTCTTCACTTTCTTGGCCTTGGGAGTCTTTTGAGCATACTGACTATATCCTGCACTGAAATAGATACAGGAATCAAACTCCGTTTCCTATTAACTGAAGAAGTTAACCATTTTGGGGTATCATTTGTTGCTGCTTACTGGGGACCAGTTTTAGCAGGGGTGTCCATCAAATCCAGAGTTACATCATCAAGATCGAAGAGATCTTTCCCGATTTGCTCGTCTTCTCCAATTTGGTAGTTTAAATCTCGAAATTTGTCATCCTCCAAATTGACTGTTTCTGTATGCTCCTGAGTCATCTTTCCTTTTTTTTGTGATCGGGATCTCGATCTGGTAATGCGCCGAGGGGAGGCCACAGGGGAAAGTTCTGCAATAGATTTCTTCCTGGGATCCTTCTTCTGCTGCTTATTAGAGGAACCTGCATTACCAGTTGGTTTAGGAGAATTAGAAACAGAGGGGGAGGAAAATAAAATTGAAGTTTTAACTCCAATTGTTTTAGGACTAGACTGTTCTCTTTTTGTCTGCAACCATTTTTTAGTTAATTTGAGTAAATGCTGTGTTCTGCATTTAATGTCGTCTTCCTCCTCTTTTGACCAATCAATATCTATCTCTTCAGTGTCCAGGAGTCTTTTGAAATTGGGTTCAACTAAGTCAGAACCGTCATCTGTGACCCCCTCTATGCTGAACTGTAGTCTCATGGACAAAATTTGAGATATGCAGAGTCTGCTATGACCTCTCTTCATGACTTGGGACTCATTTGCACAGTCTTCCCAGAAATCCTCTAGACGGGGAACTGGAAACATGTGAGATCTAAGGCCTAGATTCCCGCTAGCAAAGTTTTTATTATCAAAGCTTGTTCGCTCTGTGTAATACTTAAAATTAAAATAACCAAGGTCACTTCCAATACTTATTGCATCTTCAATAGTCAGGCATGAAAATTTACCTAGCTGTAATGGGAAGATTTTCTCCCATCCTTCCCCAGGAAGAAAACGTTTAAGCACAATAGCAAGCTGTCTACAGACTTCTGCAAGGATGAAACAATCAAAGGCATACCTAGGTAATTTTGTAGGGGCATCTTCAAAACCACCAATTCTAATATAAGAGAATGTAGGGAACTGAATATAAAAACTCCCAAATCTTGTCACAAATTGTTGAGTTTCTGAACTCATCCTCCTGGCTGAATCACCAGACATCTCGAAACAAAGCTTTCCCATAAAGGTATCATGTACCCTTCTGTAGTTCTGAATCACATTGTCTTTGCGAAGAATAGGAAAATACTCAAAAACACACATTCCATCTATCCAAGGCTCATGAATCATACCATCCCATATCCTACTACAGGCTAGACAGTACATCAGATAAGAAGACATGAAAAAGCTACATCCAGTGAGTTTGGAATTATTCAGTTGTTCTCTCATAGATTCTGCAATTAATTCGGCCCAATCCATCTTGTGTCTTCCCTCTAAAATAATTTCTACATAGCAGAACAACCAATCTGAAAATAAGAACGCCTCAGGTGACCCTCTGACTCTATGTAACATCACCATAATATCACTAATGTATGGATGCACATGACTTTTGTTAAGCTTTTTGGGTAAGCGGGAACCTCCCCTTTGGGCGTTTAATAACCAGTGCTTGGCTATTGCGGTACGGTTTGCATCAGCATTTGGTTTGAACTCAACAAGGGATTGTGCAGGAGAAATGGCGGAAAAAGTTCACTCTTGGATTTGGAAAGCTGAAGCGACAATTCCCCTGTTCACAGCCATTAATACCTCACCATTTCTTTTGAGAATTGATTCGGTTCGCTGGTCATAGTGTCGGATACACTCATGGACAAGTTCAGGACATACCACTGTAGGAGGAAAGCAAGTGGCTACACACAACCCACTACTTAAAATTTCAACAGAAGGGACACTTTCTTCAACAGACGCAGTGAGCCTATCAGCTATTCCTTCTACATCATATCCCTCTAAATTTGTGTCTGTTACAATAGGATTTTCACATACCAAACTAGACACACTTCCAAACAAATGGAATGCAGACTTCATTCTTGCAAGAACATACTGAGAATTGTTACAGAAACTCCCGTAAATTTCACAAGCTCTTAAATTTAAACACTGTAAGAATGGCAGCCTGACTTACCTTAATCACTGTGGAAAATTTTGCAACTGGAGCTCCAAAAACCCTTACCTTCAATCTTCACGCACATAGACAGCGACAGTATTTCAAAAAAATAATGAACGCTAAGAAGGGTTTTAATAAGAAACACCACGGATTTGGTAATTAATTGCCCATCATTAAGGCAATAAAAGGTCGGAGAATGAAGTGACCGTTCACACACGCAATCATTTATTGCCACTTGCGCAAACTTTTATGCCGCACGAATTCCTCATTAATTCGACAGCTCGGACACATTTAACCGCCACCAATACCTTCCTTCATTAAAAGCCTTTTCTGAGTGGGGACCACAACTGAAATGACGGCGGTAGTCTTTTGCTTATGCCACGTTTCACTTTTTTAGAATCATTGAACACTCTTGAACACGAATGAACCAAGTTCAAGGGTGTTCTTATGTGTTCACCACTGTTCAAGCCTGTTCCTTTTTATATCATGCCTCCATCTTCAAACTTAGAAGTCCCATACTTAACTACTGATTCCTGGCTTCAATTAACCAAAAACTCTGAAGATTGCAATCATGAGACACCTTTTTAGCGAGAACGCTATTCGCCTGCCAACGCTTCATAAAAACATGAACGAGCTTGAACACTCTTGAACACTCTTGAACTAAGTTCAAGGTTGTTCAAGGCTGTTCAAACCTGTTCAAGAAACATGTTAGCAAATGATTTTCCTTTTTTCACAAACACAGACGAACCACGGGGGAACCCTTTCACTGAGAATTTGAACATGAGGACTTAAGCAGCTTTGAGATTCACAAAAATAACATGGCGACTCTAAAAATCAAACATAAGGACAAAGATCAAGATTTGGACTAACACATTGTAATTGATTATTGGCTAAGGAATTTCATTAAGTGATGCATTTGTACAGAGAGATTCAAATTGAAACTCCCCAAATATGATAGCGTGACCAAAACCTGGCAGATCTATGTGTAAAAACTTTTTCAAGACTAAGGCCTGTTTGTTCGTAGAACCATTCTGCGTTTGGTAATGTTTCCAGTTAACCTTAATAAAATTGTAGTTGATTTCTTAGTCCTATATTACTATGATTTTTCATTCAATTTTGTCTCATGTCTGCTGCAGAGGCTAGAATGACTTGTCTTTAGGAAGTGTTAAATCTGACTATATATGTTGATCCTTGTGTCTGCACCTTTGACTGAGTTGTTGGCCATTAACTGCACTAGGTGGTCAATTGCTAAATTTATTTGAATACATTTTTTTTATGCCTCTTGCATTCAATACAATGTTGTTACTTTGAAACTTTCTTCAATCAGTTAAAGCAGATTTTGAAACATTCTAAATGATTAAGGTTTTTTAAAGCTTCTGAAGAAATTTCCAGCTACTTTAGTATTGACCAACTCACTAATTAACTATTTACTTACTAATAAAAACTTTCTTAAAATTAATAAACTGAATATAACAGTGGTTAATCATTGGTTAAATTGAAATTTTTAAAATTAGTAAACTGAATATAACAGTGGTTAATCATTTGTTAAATTGAAAATTCACATGTATTTTGCTGATCGTCATATGTTCTTGTTCCACTTGGATGATTCATTGGGACATTTGTTATTACAATATTCATTTCAAAATCGTATCAATCACCTCATAAATATTTATGAAGGTTTCAGAATCTACATGTTTTCACAAGTCTTGATTGCTTACTTTGTTAATTTGAATCTTTTTGCTCTTATCAGGTTGATGGTATGGACGTACTTGCTGTAAAGCAAGCTGTTGGTTATGCCAAGGAGCATGCATTAAAGAATGGACCTCTTGTAAGAATTTTTATTTGCTGTTTTGCAATTTCTTTTATGTACATTGAAAAGTGTCAAATCAATTCTATTTTATTAGAGTGCCTTTAAACCTGCTGAAAACATTTTACAAGATGAACTTTTCACTAGCCATAAAATGCTTATAATGTCTGACTTATTCAGCGGTTTACACTTCTGGGCAAAAATTCTTACAGCAGTTGTTTTACTTTTAGCTTCATGTGAGAAACTATTGTTGAATGTCATCAGCAATTTTGCATTGGTTTGGTGAATTGACACAGTAATGAATACTAGCTACAGAGAAGATGAATTTGGCTGCCAGAAATTTCTCTTTTGAAATAATACATTAAGTATTTCCTGTATGTATGAATTAGCTTCAGGCAAATGAGTGCTTTGCCTTGCTGGTGAAGACTGTCTGAGCTGAATTATTTAAATAAGTGGCAATGGTATGCTAAGAATGTCATTGTTTTACTGTTCCCAAGGAGGTCTACCTAAGCTAAGTTTGCAGAATTCTCTACATACAATGAAGACCAAACAAGCCTAAGGGAGTCCATTGTTGAACAAGGCTGCTAAACACGAACACAGTTATCACGTATTCTACATTCTAGCTAGATGGAAAGTTTAAGGAGCACAAACTAAACTCTTCAATAGGACACACTAGTGGCTCTTCAAGTAGACCTTGTGCATGCAGATCATAACTGCTTGTATCTATTTACATGCTTGTCAAAGAATAGCAGCGTAACAGTCAATTGAATGTCCATTAATACAAGACAATGAATGCATAGAAAGTTACAAACTCAGCAGACTAAAAATCTTTCGTCTCAACAGTGACAATAATGGAATAACCCTTGAAGAGGCTTTCTACTCCAGTCATTCGTTGGCATGACATGGTACTGTACTTTGTTATCATACCCTAGTAATGTTGCACATTTAGCTCAATCAGGTTATCGCTCAATCAGGTTATTGTTCTTCATCATGTTATGATGCACTAAACTTTTTCTAGTCTGAAATGTCAGCAGTGAGTTTGTTGTAGGCTTGCAAGCTAGGAAACCAAGGACTCTTGCACAGAAGGCTGGACACCTCAACAGAATTTCTTAGTGGAAGGTGCAAGATACACTGGTTTCAATTTCTTCTGGAGGTTTGTTTAACAGTGAGGAGACTAGCTCTGAAACTGCCAGTGTCGCAACGTTTTAGTGAATAAAATAACAGCAATCACATTATTAAATGGTCTGATTTATTGGATATTAAGAAAGACGGGCACATTCCCCAAGGGGATAGCAGCAGCAGCAGAGCTGGATTTAGGGACAGAGCAGCCATTTGCTTCAGGGAACCAGAGCCAACTTGGATAGGAGCTTTAACCCTGCACACGAGCAATGCCCCTCTTGATAAAGAGGCTAACAAAAGGCTAATCTCGAAGAGATAAAGAGGTGATGGAGCTTGAAGTTGGAAGAGAGTGGAGTGCTGTTGTTCATCAATCTCACCAGAAATAAGAGATTGCACACAGAACCAAACACCATTGTGGAGAGGGATACCCCACTAATAATTTCTGAGAGGGATACCATCAATTCTGATAAAAAAGACTTACAAGTTACAGCATCATTGTGGAGACAGAGACTCTTATTGACCAAAGCATTTCAAAAGGAAGAAAAGATAAAGGGGTTGAATACGAGCAGGGATGGAAGAAAAGCTTTTCGTAATACAAGTCAAGGAGGGCGAATTAAGTGGAAATATTATAAAACTCAAGACATTCTTTAACACCTCTCAATATCTTTTAGGACTCAAACACTCGATCTGATGTCGGAGTTTTATAACGAATCCATGTCATGAGTGTGATGAATAACCCAAGGTATTCTCAAGCTCAAAAAGGAGGGTTTGTGGACCAAAGCATCATTGTGGAGACAGAGACTGTTATTGACCAAAGCATTTCAAAAGGAAGAAAAGATAAAGGGGTTGAATACGAGCAGGGATGGAAGAAAAGATTTTTGTAATACAAGTCAAGGAGGGCGAATTAAGTGGAAATGTTATAAAACTCAATACATTCTTTAACACCTCTCAATATCTTTTAGGACTCAAACACTCGATCTGATGTCGGAGTTTTATAATGAATCCATGTCATGAGTGCGATGAATAACCCAAGGTATTCTCAAGCTTAAAAAGGAGGGTTTGTGGACCCAAAGAGGCTTTTTTCTCTCCGTTTAATTATTGATAAATGCTTACTTTAAGCCTTTCATATATGGCCTTTAGTGTCTTCACACTGATTTTCTTTTCAGCTGGAAGAGATGAGGAGTGCTTGCTAGTAACTTTGCTGCCTGGTTCATCTTCTTTGTATGCAATTCCCTTTGTTTTTTACGAAGCTATATGCTAGGAGTTGATGCCATACTTGGCTTGGTTGATACATCTCAGGCAGCTTAAGTATGTCTTGGGCATGTTTGAGACATACTGGAGGCCTGCCTTGGTGAAACACCAGAAGACAGAAGCAAGCCCCAAAGAATGCATTTGAAAAAGATTGAGATAGACTTTTCTTGCCAGATCTCTGTAAATTTTCCTATCATAAATGTTTTTAAAGTTTTGATTCCTATTGAATCAGTTAAAAGTTGTAATTGTTTGCTATTTTGCCTCCATACAAGAATTTGAATCGATAAAATAGTATTTTGACTTTGCTCTCTATAATAATGCTGTAATGGTTCAATTTTGCTCTACTATAGATTGAAAATAAAGAAAATAAACCATTTGGTTTTATTTATGCAATATATTTATTAGATATTTAAGTAAAATAAATATATTAATAAGATTGTATATATTTATTATTAAATAGAGAGGGATGTAATGGGGTCCTTGCCCAAAACTAAACAGAAACAATTACAGTAATCATGACTTGAAGGTTGGAAAATAAGGAATCAACTAAAGAAAAAAGATATGCCACAAAGAATGCAACTTCTAAAATTTCTGCCTGCCAATCAAAATTACAGATAAGGGCCTCACTCCATGTATTTTTCATGGATGACCCCATCTATGAAATTAAATTTGTGATGATTTTGGCAGGTAGTCCCCATAGAATCTCTCCCTGCTCAATTGCGACAAAATGACGAAATTGTAGGATCCTACAGATTGATGATCACAGAGTCTCTAAGGAAAAACAAACCTCTGCTTGTGGTTACACAGCTGTGGGATGCTTGTGTAATCACCTCTTGCACGAACCAACTTTTGCAAAAATTTGCCGAGTTGATCACACAATCATCCCTTGCCACAACCAGCGACTTTTTTGTCAATTAAAAATACTTCATTTCTTCATTAGATCCTTTGTTTTCTGACTTCCTTGAGATGCTCTGGACCACATTAAGGTCATAATAGTACTGAGAACTGCTTGTTGGCTTCTAAGTCAATATGGCAAGGAAACCTAAGTCTTTTGACAATTTTGATTGAAGTGACAATTTTTGACATTTGTTGCTCATGCAATTGTTTCGATCTGATTTATCGGTTCCACGTCCCCACTAATTAGGCTTTTGGTCCCTCAAAGCTCAGGGACTCAGCAAGGAGATTTCTTCTTCACATCCTTCCTTATTTGGTAGCAGCTCCTTGAGGTCACATGATGAATCACACAAGTGCCAGCCTTTGCAAAATGTTTGCAACTTCTTTATATAATGTACATGCTTTGGAATGGGTATTTTTGATGAAATAATTGTGGGGAAGAGGAAGAGATGTCAGTGGATAAGACAAAATGGTAAAATTGCCAGAGGAAAAATGAAACCATTGAAATGGTTATGTAATTGGCTCTTTTATTAACCAGCAGTTGCAGAAACCGTTTAGATAATTATGAAATTGCTTCTTGCTGCAATGGGTATTTTTGATGAAATAATTGTGGGTAAGAGGAGATGTCAGTGGATAAGACAAAATGATGAAATTCCCGGTGAAAAATGAAACCATTGGTATGGTTATGTAATTGGCCCTTGCAAAATTGCCAGGGGAAAAATGAAACCATTGAGGTGGTTATGTAATTGGCTCTTTTATTAACCAGCAGTTGCAGAAACTGTTGAGGTAATTATGAAATTGCTTCTTGCTGCAATGGGTATTTTTGATGAAATAATTAATTTGTGGGTAAGAGGAAGATATGTCAGTGGATAAGACAAAATGATGAAATTGCCCAGGGGAAAAATGAAGCCATTGGTGTGGTTATGTAATTGGCCCTTGCATCAACCAGCAGTTGCAGAAATTGTTGGGGTAATTATGAAGTTGCTTCTTGCTGCAACTGGCAGTTTTGTTGCCAACTGCAAAGTACTTCATTTCTTCATCTACTTCAATAGTTTGCAATCTCCCATAGATGTTCCAGGGTGCCTTAAGGTCTTTGACTCTGAGACTGATTTCTGGCTTCAAAATCATTACGGTAAGGACATATGAGCTTTTGACAATGATTGAAAATGACAACCTTTGTTACTCATACAAATACTTCAATCTGTAATCCAGTTTAAGGACCACAGCTCCTCTTGCTGCAATTACGTTTAGAAATGACATAGAAGGTGCTATATGTAATTCTTTGCATCCAATTACATGCTTGATGAGGCACTTTCTTAAATCACATCATTTCATCAATGTGCATTATGCAGAATGCAATTACCATTTTGAGTTTGCGGGTGATACAATCATTTTTTCAATTTTTAGAATTGTCATTCCATATTCCAGTCATTGCCCAATTCCTTAGGTTTGCTTTGTGAATCCAGACGCGATTTTAAGCCTCCCAAACAAAATGAGTCTGTCATCAGTTGTTGATCTATTCCAGCATTACATTATTGGCCTCTCTCAAAATGTTTTCTATCCTTCAATTGGTGGTGTAACTCTTTTGCATTGGCCCTACACTTTAAAAATTAATATTGAATAACCCTCTAAGACATTTATTTTCACTTCTTTCTCCATTACTAACTTTAGTGCTGCTGTTGGTGTGATTGCCCCTGCCTCATTGTTTGATGCCTTGACAAGGTAGAAAACATCTTCCTAGTCAACTTTCCTTCCCGGTCTTTAAGACACAACCTGCTCCTGCCCATCCTGGATTTCCTCCTGGCAACATTGAAATTTAATTTGATGAAACCTTGGGCTGGCACTGACCAAATACCATAACTCTGCTAGCATTTTGATTGATTATACCATCAGAGGAGAGGATAAATACGCTGAATGCAACTTTGATATAGCTCTCGAATATGGGTGATGTATCTGTGCCACATCCTTACAGAATTGTAACCAAACACGAGTAGGGTGTAGTGCCTGACAGTGGCAGGGTATAGAGTTTTGATGTTAATAATTCTGATAGTTTGAGTATATTCTGTGTAAGAAATGCTACATGTGCACAGCTATGCAGATATAAGAACTATTCAACTTTATAAATGCTAAACATTTTTCAATATTAATGTGTTTCGAGGCACACATAACATAGATTTTCCTTCCACATTCATGATGTGCTCCTTATTTCATTTACATGAGAAAACCTTATTCATTTTTTTTAATGTGCTAACATTGTTTGCTCAATACCTTGTTTCTTGTGTGTTGGAATTGCTTTAGATACTTGAAATGGATACCTATAGGTATCACGGACATTCAATGTCAGATCCTGGAAGTACTTACAGAACCCGAGATGAAATATCAGGTGTCAGACAGGTAGGACAAACTGCTTAAGAGTTTTAAACTAATAATATAAAAGGTGGTTTGCATTTATCCACTTGCCTTCTGTTTTTTTGCATCTGTTGCATTATTTTGGTTAATTAAATGAAGTATATGTGCTTGTAGGCTTCATAATAAATTTCAAAATAATACAAAGCATGTTTTGGTACCTTGTATTGCAGGAGCGTGACCCAATTGAAAGGGTGCGGAAACTTGTACTACTCCATAACATAGCTTCAGCAGCTGAATTGAAGGTGTGAAATAGATTCAATTGTTAGTATTTTGCTTTCTTTTGAGATTGCTTGATTTCAAAGGTTTGAAGTTCCAATCAAGTTGTAATGTTTTTTGTTATTTTACCTTTGCAAAATAGGATTTTGAAAAAGAGGCTAAGAAAGAAGTAGATGATGCAATCGCCCTAGCAAAGGTACGTGCAAAATGCATGGAGTCTGGAATTATTACGCATTTGTATTATTTGTACAAAACTTCAATATTAGTTATTTGATCCTACATTTGTCGTTTTGCCAGCATTTAGGTTTCTCTTAAAAGTAGATTTTAATTTTTTAAGCGTTCTCGTGTATTTTATTCCAATCATGTATTGCATCAAACAGGAAAGTCCAATGCCAGATTCTTCAGAACTTTTCTCGCATGTCTACGTTAAGGGTTTTGGAGTAGAGGTACACATAATCATCAGCCTTCGCTGTATATGTTGCATTCACTCATTTTATAGAATCTGACCAAGTTTTTATGGTATATGCAGGCATATGGTGCTGATAGGAAGGATTTCAAAGGTTTATTGCCTTGATGGATGCCAGACCTTATCCATTTTTTTGGTAGTGTTGGTGAACAGAAAATAAGAGCAAATTCATGACAAAAGTCCACACCATTATTCATTGAATGTAATAGTTCTTGCTCAATTGTTGAAGTCAATGTTTGGATTGATTATATGCTTCTTGGAATAAACACTCAGGGAATGCTGTTCTGGCATACAGTCTGATGTTATTTGCAATTTCTTGTCAAGGCAGTTCATATGAAGAGGTGGAATGCATATAATTTTGATTTACACTCATCTTCTTTTGACGTATTGGCATCTTAAGTTTTTATTTGGTTAATTTTTAATTATTTTGAATCTACTCAGGAGCAAAAGGTCAGGCTTTTTCATTGTGCTGTCTTGTAGGAAAATATAAAATACAATTTACAAGGATGTCTATTTAGCAACATGTAATTGACAATTGGTAGGACCTCATCTACTGGATAATAATAATGTTATCCAGGTAGTCTAGAAATTGGAGTGAACTTGTTGTACTATAACCAAGTACAATAACTACTGGGTTTTTGTGAGTGATCTCTATTTTAGATCAATTATTCTGCATTTTGCTTCGAAATTTACACTTTTTTTTGTTCAAGATCTTGGTACAGGTATAGTATTTTTAGAGGCAAATTTTTACGACAGATAGAAACAGTTTAAAGAGAGGAAGTTTGTACGGAATTCTTTTTCCTTGCAAGGATGTAATGCAGGTCAAATTTCTTGTCTTATCAGACTGAAGAAAACTTGCCGCCTTCTTAAATTCTGACAAAAGTCCAATGCAACAATTTTATTAACCTCAGCAACTATGGATTCATACATGCTCTAATTTATTGTTTTTAAAATTTGCTACCAAAATCTGCTATATTCCTTAATTCTGCAGTCCCAAGCTCGTGCTTCTCTCTGCACAAATTCTGAGATCAGAATTTCATGCCCTTGTTTCTTCCAAACTACTGCACCTCTTTTTCTATTGTTTGTCTTGGCTTATGCCTCCCAAACGCTTGCCATCAATTTTTTTATTAATCCCCAAAATCCTTTGAATTTACTGCGCAAGGAAAGATCATAAGAAAACGTCTCTCTATATTCCTCCTCTGCCATGCTAGCTGTCTTATAAGAGTTTTTGCATGATGTTTTTCTCTTTAAATTGAAAATCAATGAAACATTTTCTCCTGTAAAAGCATATGCCAAGTGTGGCGCCCCTGCCAAATAATGATTTTGTCCTCTTCCGTGTTCTTCAACCTCCTCATTTTCCATGTACTTACCTCTATTGTTTCCAGCGCTTTCCTTAAGTAGTCTTTTGTGTGGAAGCTCAATTAATTCGCTGATTTGAAAAACTCGTAGATTTTGGCATGTTTATATTTACAAACGCCTTGCCTTTTCCTTATTTCTGTCCAGGCTTATCCGGCTGGTACTTAAATTACCAATAATAATTAAAAAAAAATGCTAGATAACCTTTCTTTATATATTAGCGCTCTATCTTATATATATATGTGGTGGTTTGAAGTTCCCAACAACGTACAGATTTAAGGTAAATTGACAAAAAAGAAAGAAAAAGAGAATAACACTCTCTACTTATTGAAAGAAAATTGATGCTAAATTTAGAGATTTTTTGCGAAAATGTTTCATGAGCGTGAAGTTCATTAACATTTTGGCAATACTGGAACTGAAATCCAAACTTCCTAAATTTGGAGCGCTGGCCCATGAAATCTTAATCACTTCGATATTACTTCCAACAAACCAAATACTTCCAATAATCCTTTCATCTGGTCTTATTTGGTACTTGTGAATCAATCACTTTATTAATCTTCATGAACTTTTTCTCCAGCAATTGATGAATCCACCAACTAATCTAATTGGGCACTGTCTATGGAGCAAACTAAAACATATGCCATAGCGTAAGCTTTAGTCATGGCCATCCGCACACCGTAACGTGTACGTAGCAGCATCGAAAGCCTTTAGTTTCTCTGCACTGACAGAGTACTATAAGTTAGAATAAAAAATTATTAAAAAAAAAAATAACAATACCGATTATTAGCCCCGTTGGGTAGTCCCATAAAATAATTCAGCAAAGGATATAATTTAGGTATTTGTATTTGCATTATTAATTATTTCAATATTACTAATGATTACAGATATTATTAGAATTTTTATTTGTATCTTTTGAATTTTTATTACATTATATAAATAAATATACAAACAAATATGTCTAGATAAAATTTGAAGAATAAAATTTTAAACGTAGGTCTTATAAAATGATGTTTTATTATTTATATGTATATTTAAAATTCAGATAATCACTTACACTTAATAATAAAGCAATTAATTTTCATGTAATAGATAAAATTTTACAATTATTATAATTGATTTTTGAAAATGCATTATTAAACTAAAATTTAAAAATTATACTTTTATAAAAAAAAATTATATGAATCGTTAAGTCATACTATGTTATAAAATGATTATTATGTTTATATATATTTTAAATTAGAATTCTTCTATTTTGTTTATATTTAAAATTTAAATTGTATGTAAAATTAAAAAAATAAATAAAAGTACTCATTTTCGTTATCTTTTACATTCACTTTGTTGGAACGCTAAAATTTTGGATAAATTTGGAGTGACAGTTGAAAATTTCTCGAAGGCAAAAGTTAGTGCCCAAAAAACTTTTGAAAAGGCCTACTTTGCATGCAAGTTAAAAGAGACCTAGATTTTTTAGTGAGAAACCACTTGGGAATTGTGTTCATCTCCTTTCATGGAGTAATTGTAGAGGGCTGCAACTTTTAGAAGCCAGATTGGGTATGTTCTGGAGACAACTGTTTGGAGGTGTTGACTCAAATCAGCACTTGTGCACATTCAGTTTTTACCGTGTGACCTACTTTAGAGGTCTGCATTTTAGGCCCAATTGAACTACAGGGTATAACAATTGCTCCGAGACATTGTAGGTATGAAATTGAATCTCCATGTCCATTCCCAGATCCCTGTGAGTTCACGTGATAAGTTTTCCAAAGCCATGTTGTTTACAATCTATTTTGATTTTCTGAATGTGAAATGTAGAATTACAAAGTACTCTACTTTGGGGTCCTACAGTTTGTACCTGGTTGAATGTCACATGGAATTGAATGTTCCCCTATGTTTTTGATTACGGTAACTTCAAGTTTTGAAGGGACCTCGAAACACTTTAACAAAGCTGAAGAAATAAGGACACATTAAGCACAAAAGACAACACTATGTCAAAACATCTGACAAAAACCAACATGGCTAAACCCCAGATTACAAAGAGAGGAGCAGGATAAAAAACAGAGAAGCCCCAAATAAACTACCAGCAAAACGGGCTCAAAAAACCTTCCAGCACCAGTATCAATCCAATAGCTTAATAAACTCTTCCGCCTCCACCATCTGATTCTAGATGTTCTGAATTGGATCTTTCAGTTTGGTGACATCTTTGGCATGAGATGCAGATTTCTTCTTGGTACTAGATCTTATTCTGGAGCCAGGGCCAACCAACTGATTATCATGTTTCCCGTCTTCCTCATCATTGCCTTTGTCAGGGCCGTTCCCTTCTAGTAGAGCACATAGAGCCTTAAGATTATCAACAATAGTTTTCATGCCCTCGTTGTTCATAGCGATCAACTTCTTCATCATAATTTCACTATTGTTCACTCTCTCTTTAATTGGTTTGATAGCTTTGTCAATAAAACTAGAAATAATTTCTTCCAGCTTGTTGTTATTATCAATTACCTTCTCAGAAACAACCTTACCTTTCTGAAACTCCTCAGCATCATTCTGTATTTTAACAATGGTATCCTCCAACATCGCATTCCGTGACTCCAGGGCTTTAAGCCTAGAGCGGGTTTCCCGAATATCCTCTTGGACCCATTTGTCAATGTTGTAGCCATACATGGCTTTATTTCTCGCTGCTTGCAACATGCTGATGTTAGTAACTCTCTTAACTTTAAAGTCCTGATCCCACAGATCTTCTTCAATGCTTTTCTGCTTTTGTATTTTCTTTCCCTTTTCTTCATTTTACCCTTAGGACTGTCAGGAGGAGTGGGAATGATCTTGTACTCGATATATTTTTTTTAACCTAAATCGATAGTATCTTTATCCTTATTCCCCTGAATATCATTGGGGTTCTTATCCTCGACATTATTGACATTTTTTTCATTATCTGCTTCTAAATCTTCAGATTCTTCAGCATACTACTTCATAATGTTACCCAGGCTATCCGCTTCAATATACTTATTCTCAAGATCATCCTCACTATTCTCCTGAATATTGTCAATACAGACTTCCATGACATTGTTGATTTGCTCAGTAACCTCCTCAGGGATTTCCTTTCCAGAGTCTTCCATGGTCTTAACATACTAGAATTTATTCTCATCATTACCTTTTTCGGGAGTAACAGAGCAGGAAATGTCTTTGTTACTCGGCTCACCTTTGGCCATCTCTTCTTCCTCAGAGGAGACCTCTTCCAGGTCGTCTTCCAACTTCATTCCTTCAACCTCATAAAAAATGGAAAGCTTGGAATCAAGTTTAACAGGGCTCACCTTACAGGATTTTTTTCTCGAACCAGTGTTAGCTTTCTTATCAGGAGGAGTATCAGAGTGTTTTCTTTTGGTGTTGGAGATCTGTTTAGGAAGTACCTTTGATATATGATCTTTGGCATAGTCAGTAATAAGCATAATAAACCCCTCATGTAGAACATGGGTACCCTTAACTTTGTGATCCACAATGCTTTGATTCAGAGAGCTAAGGAGAAATAATAGATAGGAGTGTTAGAATGTATATGAATAACTAAGAAGGGGGGGGGAGGGGTTAATCAGTTATCCTCAGG
>MU225627.1:1657793-1698114 GCA_018584345.1 Thuja plicata | reverse complement strand
CCAAGGTGGATCTCCAGGTCAAATAAGGGGGCAACCACGCGACATGTGGCAGTCTGACAGGTGGCGGGCCTGTGGTAGAGGAAGATAAGGAGGTGATGTAGGTGCCAAGGTGGATCTCCAGGTCAAATAAGGGGGCGACATGTGACAAGATCCGGTGTCTTCTATGCAGGAGACAAATGTAAATGTGCAGAAAAATCAATATAGTTTGAGAGATAAATGTGCATAATACATTAAAGTTAACCATCAAGGCATCGCAACCACGCGACATGTGGTAGTCTGACAGGTGGCGGGCCCATAACAGAGGAAGATAAGGAGGTGATGTAGGTGCCAAGGTGGATCTCCAGGTCAAATAAGGGGGCAACCACGTGACATGTGGCAGTCTGACAGGTGGCGGGCCCGTGGTAGAGGGAGATAAGCAGGTGATGTAGGTGCCAAGTTGGATCTCCAGGTCAAATAAGGGGGCGACATGTGACAAGATCCGATGTCTTCTATGCAGGAGATAAATGTAAATGTGCAGAAAAATCAATATAGTTTGAGAGATAAATGTGCATAATACATTAAAGTGTAAATCAATATACTTTGAGTGGATTTAGGTAATGTAGAGAGATAGAGAGATTTAGAGATTAAAATATGCACAGATAATCAGAAATATTAAATTGCACAAATTTTCAAATATGTAAAATCTACACAAAGGGATATAAGAAAACATTAGAGATGCCATTGTTTTCAGATATTTTAAATGTGTTCACCGGAAGATTTTAAAAATTTCCAGATGGTTGAGGTTTTTTTTGGAAGAAGGGCAAATGACGGTTTGAAAAGAAACTTGATTGTCTCTTCTTCTATATTATTCCTTCTTCTTTGTGCAAGGGTTCCACTTTTTCTGGGTTCCGGTTCCAATTTTTGGCTCCAAGGGGGGTTTTCAAGAGAGGTTCCATAATTTTGAGATGTTTTTGATAAGCTTGTAAATAGCAGCGTGTTTTCTTGTGTTTTGGGTTAGATGTGTAGACAGTAGACTTTCAAATGCATACAACCAGTAGTGATGCAAGACATTATTGATTTCTTCATGAAGTTGTCTCCCTTTTTGTGTTCATTGTTATACAGGTGAAATATATCAAGGATTTATGAGCCTGTCCACTTGATATCTTTGAGTGTGTAATACTTGTTTTAGTCTTTAGTCTTCTTCAAGGAGGAAGTTAAATAACCTTGAACAAGTGTTAGTAACATTAAATGCATGATGTGGATTTCTAAAGTAGAGCTTTGTGATTGTGCAGAATAGCTTGTTAATGTAAGGCATTAATATGCAAATATCTATAGACAAAATGGGTGTGCATCTGGAATATTTCTAAGGTCTCATATATGACTCTATGCCTAGGATTAAGCATTGGATTTTATATTTTATCATTCTTTCAGAATTCATCTAAAATCATATACAAATCCTTTAGTTTCACGTTTATTTATGTGAAAGCAAGTTATCTAGTTCTCATCATACTTAATGTAGGTGGGAGCCTGCATAAGATTGGTAGAGTTTTTGATGCCCATTTCCTACAACTCTGAGAACTATCCACAGTTGTGTGTCTGCATAGTGGGGTGTGGCAAGAGTTTTGTTACATATGCAAATATGTGTTATTAGGTACACTCCCCTGAGTGTGTGGAACTCGAAGTGAAGAAGGCATGTATGCCTTGTTAACGTTGGCTTTTCTTGTCCTCAATTTGTATATTCAAAGAAGATTTTGTGAAGTAGATGAAGATCCCTAGATCTGGTTCCCATTTCCTCTTTTAAGATTGAGGGTTACAAGAAAAGCACCAACACACTCATAGAGTTAAAAGTACTCATTTTTAGGTCTTTGTCTTGTATTGTTGTGTGAGGGTCAAACTTTTCCCCTTAATTTTATTTATTATTAATTCAACATTTTAGGCTTTAGCCTTTTACCTCAAAAAATTAATATTTTAGGCTTTAGATTATATGTTGTTTGCCCACCTCATCTATTGTTAAAAAATGTCATTATAATTATTACTTTTCCAAATTTGAAAAAATAGTCTCTTTACACATCTTTACTATTTTATATCTTTTGTACCTCTAATTTTTCTTTTACACTTGTAATTCTATCCTTCAATTTAATTTTTATAAGACATTTAATTTTTTATTTTATTTACTTATTTTTTTATATTGATAAATATGTTATTGAAATGGTATACTAGTTCAATTCCTATTCTTCAAATAAAAAAATGAGTTTAATTGTTGTCTGCCCACCTTAACTATTGCTAAAAACATATCATTATAATTATTACTTTTACAAATTTAAAAAAAAAATAGTCTTTTTACAAATCTTTACCATTTTATATATTTTCTATCTCTAATTTGTTTACACTTATATTTCTATCTTTAAATTATTTTTTATGAAATAAGACTTTTTATATCTTATTTCATTTACTATAATGATAAATATTTTATTAAAATTGTATATTATTTCACTTCTTAATTTTTTAATTAAAAACCGAGATTAATTGTTGTTTGCCCACCTCATCTATTGTTGAAAAGTATCATTATAATTATTTTTTCTAAATTTGAAAAATAGTCCCTTTAGACATCATCTTTACCATTTTATATCTTTTCTACCTCTAACTTGTTTTACACTTATATTTCTATCCTTAAATGAATTTTTATGTGTTAGTGTATATATTTAATTTATTTGCACTTAAGACTTTTAATCCTAATTAGTAGTCCATTATCATTTGACATTTGTCTACACAAGTCATCATCATTTAAGAGTGTATAGAGATGTGTCAGTTGTAGTTTGACACAGATATGTTGGCCTCGCGATAGCAATAGCAACAATCGGGCCGTCCAAACGCAGTTCAAGTTAGCCCTATAACGATGACCTGCAACCCTCAAGTCAACTCGCGAGGCCCCTGTCGATATCTTAGCTCACCCGCGGTGAACTGTACCACCATTGGTGTCGCTGTTCATTCGACGTCGTTAGATGCGTTCGCATGGGGCCATAAAAATCTGCGGGCTAACCTCAGAGCTGCGGGTAAAGCCCACCCATTTTGCCTTGTGCCATACGAAGTTGAAAAGCGCGCATGTGTCAGAGAAAAACCTTCTGCGGTTTGGAAAAGTTTGCCTGCTCCCTGCGGTTTGTGTAGCGACCAACTGTCTGCGTATGGCCTGCGACTGTGCTCTTGGGCTCTTTGGACTCCCACACACCCTCGAAGCAACGCCCTGCATTCTGTGCGATGAAGCAGCTGCCTCCTCTACGACACTCGAGGTTTGAATTCCTCCAGCCTTTGCCTGACTTAACTGAAACCGCACAACGGTTTGAGAAGGTTTGACTGTGGTGTTCTCACGCATAACATTAGTTTGGAAAATTCAAAGTCATGCATAGGAAAGGGCAGGCATGGAGAAACCACACATACTTTGTGGCGTTTGCATGTTTGGAAAAGATCAAACTGCACATAGTGGATCCTAGCCCCCCGCTCGCAGATAGGAGGATAAACACACTCATATAAAGTGCCACAAAACTGTATGTGTTGCATATTGATGCAACCATGGTAAGAGGGTCTTCAAAGAGATCAGTCCAAACCATGCAACAAGAGTCACACGATGGAAACAACAATACGAAGTAGAGAGAATACAAGATCTGATCTTCGCAGTATCATAAATTCATTTACAATTGGCCAATAACATGCAGGCTTACAAGTTTGGCGTACATGCCTAATTACAAATAAAAAATTCCAGATAATTCTTTATGTGGATTTAAGAGAGTTATTCTACTATCTACCTATCCCAATTAGGATCAAAATACAATAATATATATGACGTTCACAATGCATCAAGTTGGCCAAGAAGGATCACAATCCCCAAGGTGGAAAAATGAAACATGCATATATAGGCTAGACCTAAATCATGAAGAACTCATCCACCAAGAATTGGAATGAAGTCTAAACCAAAATGGAGGTCAGCCAAGAGTCCAGGAAAATTGAATGATGACCCAAATCAATTTGCAAACCAAGAAAACAGTTCACAAGTTCAGGAAACTCCAACTAGCCGAGAATATAATGAAAAAATAGGTCGAACCCAAAGAATTAAAGATAACTCCACCGTAAAGAATTAGATCAGGGTGCGAATCAAAAGAAAGATTGAAAAAGCATATAGGAACGTGACAATGAGGTCCGCATGAGAAAATGAGACAACACAGAAGGATAATAAAAAAAACATAGAAACTAAACTTTAAAGGAATAACTGAAAGAAAATATTTTTTTTGGTTGATGCAAGATTTCCATGAACCAAGGATGCTCCTGCATCAGACATCCGAGGTTATTTGAAAAGTGAGTCCCTCACTTTGACAGGCTAGAGGAAAACCAATATGGTCTACCTCATCCTGAGATATCCAAGAAGAATACTCAACTGGTCTATACTTCCACTTCACACGGTATTCTCTGTATTGTCTCCCACACATGCTTTTTCCAATGTCTTCAATCTCATCCAATTTCTTCTTTGAAAACTGTTGCTCAAAATCTTGTCCACTATCATCACTGAATTATGTCTCATGATAATGATAGATATTTGCAATGTTGAATATATGTGATATACCCAAAGTGTCTGGTAACTCAACTTCATAAGCATTACCTAAATCAAACTTCTTCAAGATATTACAAGGTCCAAATTTCCTCATCTTTAGTTTATTCTATGTTCCAATTGGAAATCTTTCCTTTCTCAAATATACCATTACCTCATCTCCAACTTGAAATTCCTTATGTCTCCTCTTCTCATTTTCCTTTTCCTTATTTTTTTGGTTGAAGTCCTACAAATGATGTTTTACCTGATTATGTAATGACTTCATGTGTTCTGAAAATTCCTTTGCTTTTGCACTTCTTCTATCTTCTTGAATGGCGTCTCTCAATTCTGATATACTTTTTAGATTCATCCCTGTAACAACCTCAAATTGTGTCTTCCCTGTACTTCGGTATACTTAATTATTGTATGCAAAATCTGCTTGTGCAAGAATCAAATCCCAATTCCCAATTTTCTCTCCAACCAAACAACTCTACAAATTTCTCAAACTTCTATTCACTACTTCTGTTTGTCCATCCGCCCGTGGGTGAAATGTAGTGATGATATTGTGGTGACTGATCATGTAGTAGGTGTTGATATTGTGGCCACATGTCTAGTAGTTTACGGAGGTGAGGGGTGGTAGCCCCAAACTGGAGGCCAGCCCGAAGGGCCAAAATTTTTTGGTGCTTTTTTCAGGAAAGAGATTTGCTTTTTTGGGAAAAAGAAGACCGACATTGTAAAACCCTAAAATGGTCAATTTTAGAGGTTGCCCTAAAATGCATGTTATAAGCGTTTGAGATGTATAATGCATTGTAAGGTTGTGTACATTTTTGCTGAATAATAAGAAATGTTGGACGACTGTGTAGGTGGATGTAGCCCAGATTTTGGGTGAACCACGTTAAATCTGTGTGTTAGCTGTGTTAATTTTTCTTCTTCTTTTGTTTTCTTCATATAACTGTTTATTCTTATATTGTTCCGGATGTGTCAAACCCTAACATGTAGAACTAAACTTCAATTCCGTCTTCATCTTCCTCCAAAGTGTCCTCCAAAAATAACAAATAAACTTAGTATCTCTTTCTGAAACAATACTTCTAGGTAACCTATGTAATCTCACAACTTCCTTGAAAAATAGGTCTGCTACATGTACTGCATTTGTTGTCTTCTTACAAGGTATAAAATGTGCCATCTTAGAAAACCTATCCACTACCACAAATATAGAATCATTACTGTTAGAGTAATAGTCTCTTGGGTTATTAATTAAAACATTATGATCTAATTAGTAACTCACCTATTCACTCTAGTTGCTTAAGCTAACCTTAGGGTTTTGTGATTTCTTTTATAAGGATTCACCTCTTTGTATTTCACAAGGTTTTTTCACATCGCATTGTATGAGATTGAAACATATTGTTAATAATATTTTCTTTCATGTGCATATGATGTCTCTGGTCTTTTGGCCTCCATAGATTTTTCTTCTTTTGTTCTTTTCTTCTTCCATGTGATAGGGTTATGCTGCAGGTGTTCTTGGGAGAATAGGTGTCTACCTATTCTAACATGGTATCAGAGCTCCCCTGCTGCTGCCCGTTATGGTGTTTTTGAAGCAGGTTTTGAGGTTAAGGGTTTCAAGTTTTTGAAGAGTTTTTTTATTGGATATGGGGAAATTTTTTTATTGGACACATTTTGGGTTGAAACTGACCTCACCAATGGATTCAGAGGATCGTTCAGACAAATTTTGATATAAAATTCGACCACCTTGGGGTACTAGAGCAAGCTGTGGCAATTTTTTATGGAAAGAGGGCCGTATGAACCTGACATGCTTTTTGAGGTGCAAGACGCTAAGATTTGAGCGCAAAAGGTAAGAAGGTGGTTTTGACTTCTTAGTGGGAAAACTGGCACCCATTTTTGAGAAAGTTTTGGATCCTTTTGACCCTCCCTCTCTGTTTTCGCTCTATTTGGAGCATACGAAGGTATTTTCCTGACTTCTTTATATCATCGGAAAGCTCTTTCCGAGCTCTTTCTGATGATGGAGGTTGGGGTTTTGGGTTCTACCATTTTGACAATGTTTTTTTTATCAAAGTCTGATGTTTGGTTTTGCCTTCCGAGAGCCATATCTTGCTCATCCGGACTCTGTTTTTGGCAAACCAGATATCGTCAGAAAGCTGGTTCAGTGAGATTTTCAGTTGCAGGGGTCTATTTTCCAGATTCTTCTCTAGGTTCTTTCTCCTCTGAGTTTTTCTCTTTCACACTTTGGCGGATTACTTGGGTTCTACAGGTCTTGGGATCTCTTCTTCTGTTCTTCTGGCTCACTCTTCTTTCTGACTTCTGAGCATTATATGCTTCTCTTCTATAGCATTCTCTTTTTTGTAAATGCACTAAGATAAAGTGCTTGCTTTTGCATATCTAGGATTTTGAGCACCTTGTGTTTGTTTGTACTTGCACTCAGTTATAAAGTGCCATGGGGGGTTATGATGTTTTTCCTTTTGTGCTCATCTACCTTTGTCAAGTGAGTGTACCTTCCACAACATTAGCCCATGCTGTGTGTCTGTGACACCGCCCTTTATCCTGTGCTTCTACTTCTGTTGCACTGTTGGTGTTCCTGATTCTTCTTCCTGCAGCTATTTTTGGCATTATATTTCGGTGTTCCCGTCACCCCTCTCCCTGTTTAGCATTATGGGGGGGGGGGTCACTTATTGGTTCTATTTCTTCCTTGGTTTGGTTGAGTGATCTACGTATTCTATTTTTGTTACTATGTACTAGGCGGATGCAGTGGCTAGGCACCTATGCATTCCGGTGAGATGGATCATCTACTATATAGACACTCGTTCATTCCTACTTTTGGAGGTCACCTCTTCGATTGATCAGCTCTTCAAACTTTGTCTTCTCTACCTATTCATGCACTATTTCAGTGGGGGTTCCAACAGTTACTTCTGACAGGGTTTACAGCTTCATGCTTTGGAGATGCTTCTTGCTCTTTCTTGGGGACTTTCCCTAGATTGGAGGCTTAATTTCCTTCATCTAGTCCATCTCTTTTTGGGGTAGAGTTTTTCTCACTGGGTTTTCCCTATTTCCCCGCTTTAAAGAGATTTCTTGTATTGGGTACCTGATCAGGCCTTGTTGCCGAGACCCTTCTTTCCTACTTTCTGCAGTAGGCTCCTAGGTTTTTGCTTCTCCCTAAGCTTATCTTAAGGGGGGGTGTTAGAGTAATATTCTCTTGGGTTATTAATTAAATCATTATGATCTAATTACTAACTCACCTATTCGGTCTAGTTGCTTAAGCTAACCTGAGGGTTTCCCTTTTTAGGGTTTCGTGATTCCTTTTATAAGGATTCACCTCTTTGTATTTCATAAGGAGTTTTTCACATCGCATTCTATGAGATTGAAACATATTGTTAATAATATATTCTTTCATGTGCATATGATGTCTCTGGTCTTTTGGCCTCCATAAATTTTTCTTCTTCTGTTCTTTGCTTCTTCCATGTGACAGGGTTATGCATGTAGGTGTTCTTGGGAGAATAGGTGTCTACCTATTCTAACAATTATCTCTCAGTGTCTTAGGCAATCCAAGTAATAAATCCATGCTTATATCTTCCTAAGGCCAATTCAGTACTGTCAAAGGTTTATACAATCCCACATTCTGACTGCTGCCTTTTGCAACTTGACAAATTTTGCAATTCTGAGTAAACTTCCTTACATCCTTATGAATCTGAGGCAAAAAGTAATTCTCACTTAGCAAAGCCACTGTCTTTTCAATGCAAAAATGTCATGCTAATCCACCACTGTACTTTTCCTTTATCAAATTGTCTCTCATAAAAATATTAGGCACACACAATAGATTTATCCTAAATAACATCTCATCTTGAATGAAATAGTCCAACCACTTGTTCTGATCTACTATAACAGGTTCTTTACAAGCTTTCCAAGGTTCATAAAAATCAGGGTCTTCCTCATACAAGCTCTTCAATTCATCAAATCCTAACACTTTAACTCTCATATTTGTCAATAAATTTATTCTCCTACTCAAAGCATCAACAAATCTATTTGACTTTCCACTCCTATGTTTTGGAGAAAAGTGTAACTTTGCAATAAGTTTACCCATCTCACGTGTCTCTGATTCAACTTACCTTGATTGTTCAAATATTGCAATGCTTGATGATTCGTATACAACAAAAACTCCTTAGGAAACAAATAGTGTCTCCACTTCTTCAAGGCTTGAACTATGGCATATATATCCTGATCATACACTGAGTATCTTCGCTTTGTATTATTCAACTTCTCACTAAAATAGGCGAGGAACTTTCCTTCTGACTCAATACTGGTCCAATTGCATTCCTACTTAAATCACACTCCACTTAAAATAATTTATTGAAATCAGGTAGGGATAACACTAGTTATTCAGTCACCTTTTGTTTCAACAACTCAAAAATTTTGTTTTCTCTAGTTGTCCACTTGAAATCCTTCTGATCTCCTCTCATTGTCTCAGTCACAGGGATGCAAACTGAACTGAAATTCCTAATGAATTTTTGGTAGAAACTAGCCAATCCATGAAATGATCTTACCTCTCCAATGATTTTTGGTGTAGGTCATCTAACAATTGCTCTCACTTTCTTAGGTGTCATCTTCAATCTATCCACAGATATCACAAATCCCAAGTATACTAGTTCTTCCTTCATGAAACTATACTTCATAATGTTTATCAACAACTTCTCTTCTCTCAACCTTTGCAACACTTGTCTCAAATGCAACAAATGCTCCTCTTTTGTCTCACTAAAAATCAAAATGTCATCCAAATACACAATCACAAACTTACCCAAGAATTTCTTTAATACCTCATTCATCAATCTCATGAAAGTACTTGGTGCATTGGCTAGTCCAAAAGGCATCACCAACCATTTATATAATCCTTCATTTTTCTTGAATGGGGTCTTCTACTCATCTCCGATCCTGATTTGATGATATCCAATATTCAAGTTTATCTTGGTAAAATATTTGGCTCCACTCAAACAGTCTATTATGTCATCCATTCAAGGCAAATAAAGCCTATACTTCACTGTGATCTGGTTTATGGCTCTAGAATCAGTGCACATTCTCCAGTCCATTATTTTTAAGTGCTAATACAACATGTATTATACAAGGGATAAATCTTTCTTTGAACAACCCCTTTCTCAATAACTCTTTCACTTGCCTATTCAGTTCTTCATTCTCTGTAGGTGTCATCCGGTGTGCAACTTTATTTGGCAAGCTAGCTCCAGGAATCAGATCCATACAATGAATGATACTCCTTATAGGTGGTAATCCATCAGGTACATTATCTAATATTATATCCTCATATTGTATCAATAATTCTTTTATCTCCTCTGGTTGTCCTTCTTCTGGTTTCAAATCAAGCTTCTTAGGAACCAAAGCATAAAACACATTCTCATTTCTCAAACCATCCAAAAATTTCCTTTCGTCAACTAAAAACTCTCTAATACTTGTACAAATCTCACTCTTAGGAGTCTCTTCCAGAGGTAACAAAAAATGATTCATCCCATTTGCAACAAAAGTATATATGTTCTTTCTTCCATCGTGCAATGCTTGTTTATCATACTGCCATGGTTTACCCAACAAGATATGACATACATCCATAGGCATAATATCACATAAAACTTCATCATGATAAGATCCAATCTTAAATTTTACCAAATATTGTTCACTTTCTAGTACCTTATGATCATCCCGAATCCATTTGATCTGATAAGGCTTAGGTTGCTTCAATCTCTGCAACTTCAACTTATTCACCAACTCTTCTGAGGCTAAATTACCTAAACTACTAATGTCAATTATATCTTTGCAACACTTACCTTCAACCTTACATCTTTTTTAGAACAAACTCTTCCTCTACAATGGTTCTTGATCCATATTATTCTGACATAGGACTCTCCTTATCATCAAAGCTTCTTCATCTTCAAGTTGGTTTAGGGATCCAATAAGTTCTTCCTCCATAAAAGAAACTCTTCCACTATTCTCTATCCTCTTAATTGAATTCCCCCGACTGCATTCAAAATATTGGTGTCCTCCACACTTAAAGAAAGTTCCTCTAAATACTTTCTTATCATCTCTCCTATAACCATTCTATCCACCATTTCGATGAAAGTTCTTATCATCCCTTCAGTGTGCATTACCTTCTTTTCCTTCTATCTCACCCTTGTTTTTCTCTATAAAATATCTTCCTACCCCAGTAAATGTTCTTCCTCTCTGAAATATTCTTCCTCTTCCTCTCTATCTCTGCTCATCCCTTTTGTTCAACTTTTCCACAACCTTCAAGGCATATTGATAAGCCTCTTCCACATTCTACAACTTGATTAGACTAATCTCATCCTACATAGACATCCTCAAACCATTTAGATACCTTGCAACTCGATCAACATCATCCTCAATATGTCTATATCTGATGTCTAACTTGTAGAATTCCTTGGTATACTCCTTCACACTAGATTCCTTCTGTTTCAGGTTTTGCAACTTTCAGAACAGGTTCACCTAATAATATGTAGGTAAGAACTTTTCCTTCAACTTATTCACCATCCTATCCCAAGATTTAATTTTCTCTTTTCCACTTCTCTGTTTATCTGTTTGCAAATGTTCCCACCACAATGATGCATGACCCCTTAACTTTGTACAAGCATACTTCACCTTCTTATTTTCACTTGTACCTTCAAAATCAAAATAATTTTCCATCTTTGTAACCAATCAAGCAATTTATCAGATTCCAACTTGCCATTATAGTCCAGTGGGTTAAAATGTGGTATGGTATTTACCCCAGTTAGGTCTCTCAAAAGTCTATTATCTCCCTCATCGAGCTTGTGTTGGTATTCTTCTTCTTCATCACTTATATATTCATCATGTTGACCTCTTCTTTGGGCCGTTTCAATAAGTTCTAATTGTGTTGCAATCTGCCTCAACATATCTATCACAACTGGATTTGCATCTCTCTGTGCTCCACCTCTATCATTTCCTCTTCGGGTCATCTTTACGCAAGTCCTCTACAGTTGCAGGTTAGATGTTCTCTCTTCCACCCCACAAAAAATCAGTTACATGACCCCACAATCCCAAGGAACAAAAACTCACTCTAATAGTACTTGATGTAGCCATGACAGGAGGGTCCTCAAGGTGAACAATCCAAACCATGTATCAAGAGACACATGATGGAAACAAAAAAATAGAGTAGAGATAATGCAAGATATGATATTTTTAGGATCATAAATTCATTTACAAGTGTCAGCAACATGTAGGCTTACAAGTTAGGTGTACAATCCTAATTTAAAATAAAAAAATCTAGATAATTATTTATCTGGATCTAAAAGAGTTATTCTACTATCCAGCTATCCTAATAAGGTGTTTATGACAATTGTTCAATTATGTATTGTCATTGATGTTTACACAAATGTAGTGATGTTACAGAAATGTCTATACCCAAACCGAGCACAGTCAGTGTATGCCATGTTCTCGCAGGCATTGAAGAAGACCAAAGTAATTTTTAGTTCTAACCAAGTTCACTTGGGCATTACAGTAACAGTCAGGCATTGAAGGATTACAGTGTTAACCGAGTTAAATATTTAGTGTCAGCCGACTAACAACAATTTACACTTTATGTTTAATTGGTTATATGCAGGCTACAGACTGAAGTTTTATTGTTTATTTAGAAGGGTATTCAGGTTGAATTGACAAGGCTTATCATATATATACAAGGTCAAGTTTGGATTGAATGTGTGGAAGTGTGAAGATATATAGCCGAGTTTTGATATGAAGTGTGGAGGTGAAATCAGATGGGATTCTGATTAAGGACAGAACATACAGAGGTGCAACATAATATTCGATCAATGAGGATCAAGTGCTTAAAGCCAGAGCATAGATCTAAATCAATAAAGAAAGTTGCTTCATTAAATAGGTCAATCCATTGTTAATCTCTAAAAATTGTAGCAGTGACCCAAATCTCTTTAAAGAGTAGACTTAATAGTCTTTTGTAAATCCTCTCACAAGGTGAAATTTCTACATTGAAGTGTTTGAAGACCTCTAAAAAGGACACTCTTTACAGGGTGACTAAATCCTCTAACAGGGTCACACCTAATAGTGTGTTATTGTAACCTTTAATAGGGTTGGATCCTAACAGGGCTCACTTTAGAAGAGTGAAAAACAATGACTAGTTGCAATTGGTGGTTTTCCCAAATTGGGTTTCCACGTTAAATCTTGGTGTCATATGTGTACATTTTATTTACTTTACGATTTATGTTTCAACACTTAATCACTAAAGGATAAAAAATTTAATATCTTAAGGTTTTCTTTGTTAACTGAGTAACAACAGAATATCTATGTTAACCAATTAATAGTGATAAGTTTGTTTAAGACATCTAAGGGACTTGGATTTTTTTTTGTGGTAACTGATTCACCCCTCCCCTCTCAATTACTCAACTAATTTCCAACAATTGGTATAAGAGAACCAAGTGCTTATAGGGAAGGTTTCAAGGCCTAAGCTAAAGATCAGAGATGTCTTACAGAAGGGAGATCCCCAAGCTTAACAAAGAAAAATTCACTGCATGGAAAGATTTGATGAGGCTACATCTATCTACTATTGGAGAGACTGGTTTACAATTCTTAGATCACAAGTATGTGGAACCGCCGAGACCTATGTCTGTGGATCAGATGGTGGACATGAAGCATCATAACATAATGATGATTGATATAGATTCTTCACTCAGCTATTCCAAATTTGATGAAGTCAAGCAATGTCCTATTGACTATGATATGTGCAAGAAACTGTACGATATCCATGGAGGAGATGACAATGTAAAGAGAGACAAAGAAGAAAGTCTCAGAGGTCAGTTTGATCAGATGAAAATGAAAGAAGGAAAAGACATTACAAAATACAGTGAAAGAATCAACAAAAGTGTCAGTGCAATCAAAGCTACTGGTGGAACAATTGAAGACAAAAAAGTGGTTAGTAAGATTGACAGTAACAATGATGATGACTCTGACGATGAAGATCTGGAAATTATTGAAGCATTACTTGCAAGGAGAGCTTCCAAAGGAAAGAACAAAGGAAGAATACCATTAATTTTCTTTTCATGTGATGAAGTTGGTCACATTTCCGCTAAGTGTCCAAAAGAGGAAGACAAAGGTGAGAGAAAGTTCAACAAGCACAATGGCAAGAAAGATTTCAAAAGATACAAAATCTACAAGGACAAAGTTAAGAAATCTTATTATATTGCTAAAGATTCTGATAGTGATGAAGATCAAATAGTTTACATTGCTATTAAGGATGAGTCAGACAATGAAAAGATTGCACTTTACTCTCACATTAGCAAGAATGAAACTTGGATAATTGCTAGTGGTTGTTCTCACCACATGAATGGTGATAAAACTAAATTTGAACATCTTGAGCGCTATGATGGTGGGAGTGTCAATTTTGGGAAAGATGAACCATGCTATGTGAAAGGTAAAGGTTGTATTTCTCTAACTGAAGGAATCAAATGTAAGAATGCTTATTGGGTTGAAGGACTAAGGTGTAATCGACTAAGTGTGGCACATCTGAATAAAATTGGTTTCAAGGTATAATTCATGAATGGTAAGGCCAAGCTTCTGGATGGTAAAGGAAACCTAGTTGGAACTGGTAGGCAAACAAAAGGTAATCTATTTTATCTTGATCTCAATGAAAGTTCATGTTTTATTGCACAAGTAGAAGAAAGCTTGTTATGGAATTAAAGGTTGTGTCATGTGAAATTTGATAACTTGGTCAACATAAGCAAGAAAAAAAGAGTAAGAGGTATTCCTATTTTGAAGAAACCTGAATTAACAATATGCAAACAATGTTAAATTGGGAAGATGGACAAAACTAGTTTCAAGAGCAAGAATTACAATACAGATAAGTCTTGGAGTTAGTACATACTGATTTGTGTGGACCAATTGGAACAACAAGTTACACAAGTGAGAAGTATTTCATTCTATTTGTTGATGATCATTCCAAAATAATGACTGTTATGTTTCTCAAAGAAAAATCAAAAGCTTTTTAGAAGTTTAAGTGGTACCTTGCCAGAGGTGAGAAGGAAACATGAAAGAAACTTAAATGCCTAAGATTTGATAGAGGAGGTGATTCATTTCTAATGAGTTCAATTAATTCTGCAATGAAAGAGGAATAAAAAGACAAATATCCGCCCCAAGTACACCACAACAAAACGGGAAAGCAGAAACAAGGAACAAATCCATTATGTATTGTGGAAGAACCTTGATGATTGAAAAGAATGTTGCTACCAAATAATGGAAGGAAGCTATCAGCACTATAGTACACACCTTGAATAGAGTTCAACTGAAGAAAGGTACTCAACAGACACCTTTTGAATTATGGTATGGCTATAAACCCAATGTTCATTATTTCAAAGTATTTGGAAGTAAATGATACATCTTGAAGGAATCAAGAAATGGAAAATTTGATGTCAAAGGCGATGAAGGTATATTCCTAGGTTAATCCTATAAAAGCAAAGCATATAAATATTTGAATCTTACTACTCATAAAGTCGTAGAAAGTGTACATGTAAAGATTGATGAGTTTGCAGAGAGAAGTGAAGAACAAAGTAGTAAAGAGCCTGAGGACTACAAGAACTTTGTGTATTATGAACCTGATACTATACCTAAGACACGTGAAATGGTGATTGGTCAGCAACCATGTCAACCACTAAATTCATCAGCACAAACCTTGTTGCGACCTGTGCAACCCGAGCTGCTAACTGTTGAAACCGAGTCAGAGACAAAGGGAACTGAGTCTCAAAATGAAGAAATTGAGTTGAAAATAGAGGTAACCATGTCGTAGAAAGAGGCACCCAAATTTTAGACAGTGGAACCCGAGTATCAGTTGGAAGAATAGAACAAAATGTTTGAGCATGGTGAACCTAGTGGATCAAGCCCAGAATAAAAGAGGAAGGAACCTATACTTGCAAAATATGTCAGAAGGCATCATGCACCTGAGAAAATAATTGGAGAGCAGACATAAGGTATAATGACAAGGAAAAAACTTAAAGGTACATGTCTTCTAAGTGAAATTAAGCCTAGAATCATTAAAGATGCATTGAATGATGAAAGCTGGATATAAGCAATGAATTAAGAGATTGAGCAGATAGAAAAGAAAAAAACCTGGACTCTTGTACCTAGACCAAAAGATAAGAATGTGATTGGTACTAAGTGGGTTTTCAGAAACAAGATGAATAAAAAAGGTGGAGTTTCCAGAAACAAAGTAAGATTATTATGTAAAGGATATGCTCAAGAAGATGGTATTGATTATGGAGAAACTTTTGCTCCTATTTCAAGACTTGAAGGATTCAGAACTCTTCTGGCATATGTTGCACTTAATGGATTCAAGGTAGATCAAATGGATTTAAAATCTTCATTCTTAAATGGAATTCTTAAATAAGAAGTCTATATTGAGCAACCTGAAGGTTTTGTAGATCCTTACAAAAGGAATATGGTTTGCAAACTGCACAAAGCATTGTATGGACTAAAACAAGCTCCTAGAGCCTGGTATGAAATACTGCATGGTTACTTAATAAGTATTGGATTTGAGAGAACCAATGACAATAGTAGCTTGTACATCAAAGAAGGACCTCATAACAAGATACTATTAGTAGAGATATTTGTTGATGATATACTATTTATTGGATATGATGATTTATGGAAAGCATTCTCTGAAGCTATGAGTAAGGAATTTGAGATGTCTATGTTTGGAGAAATCAAAATTTTTGTTGGTTTAGAAGTTCGTCAAATGAAGGATGGTATCTATATTACTCAGTCTAAATACATCAAAGATATACTGAAGAAATTTGGGATGGAAGATTCTAGACCAGTTGGGACACCTATGTCTACTAGACATATGTTGTCTAAGGATGATGACTCAAAGAAGGTAAATCAGTCTACCTACAGATCCATGATTGGTAAAATTCAATATGTTGTTCTTATTAGACCTGATATTGCATAGCAGTTGGTATTTTTGCAAGGTTTTTAGCTAATCATAGAGAGAATCATTTGATGGCTATCAAAAGGATTCTGAGATATCTTAAGGGTACTAAAGATTATGGATTATGATATAAGAAAGGAGGAAACTTTGACTTGAATAATTTTACTGATGTTGATTGGGCAAGAAGTGTTGATGACAGGAAGAGCACCAATGGTGGAGCGTTATTTCTTAGAAAAAGGTTAGTCTCCTGGACAAGGAAGAAACAAAATTGCATTTCTCAGTCTACACTAGAGGCAGAGTATGTTGCTACAACAGTGAATTATTCAAATATCATATGGTTCAAATAGTTGTTGTCAGGTATGAAGGAGGAAATCAAAGAATCAGTAATTATCTACTGTGACAACACTAGTGCTACTAACATTTCAAAGAACCCTGTGATGCATACACAGAATAAACATATTGCAATAAAGTATCATTTCTTGAGAGAATTGGTTCAGGACAAGGAAGTAAGGTTGGAATATGTGAATACTAAAGAAAAAATTGCAGACATATTCAAAAAAGAATTACCTAAGGATGCATTCTTGTATCTTAGAGGAAAGCTCGGGGTGATTCCCCTAACTGAAGCTCACTAAAACACAGTTTAGTGATGCATCAACCGAGCTACAGAAAAAATTTAACATGTTGATGCAGATTGTCAGAGCTTATTGCATATGAATTAGTACATTTGGTACACTAAAATTAATTGGATAGAGTCTTTAGCATTGGTTGTCAAAGAGGGAGAGTTTATTGATGTCATCTCAAAAGAAATTATTGAAGGAAATAAGATTTTTGATGACAGAGGGATAAATTTATCAAAAACAAAGATTGTGAAGACATAGGGAGTTTTATAGATGATAATCAAAATGAATCTAAGGACATTAATAAATTTTATTTTTATCCTTATTTTTGTTGCTCTATAATTCTTTGTATTATGACATGTGTTTACATCAATGCCAAAGAGGGAGATTGTTGATGATAATTATTCAATTGTGTATTGTCATTGATGTTTACACAAATGTAGTGATGTTACAAAAATGTCTATACCCAAACCAAGCATAGTCAGTGTATGCCATGTTCTTTCAGGCATTGAAGAAGACCAAAGTGATTTTCAGTTCTGACCGAGTTCACTCGGGCAATACAGTAACAGTCGAGCATTGAAGGATTAAAATGTTAATCGAGTAAATTTTTAGTGTCATCCGACTAACATAAGTTTACACTTTATGTTTAATTGGTTATATACAACCGACATACTTAAGTTTTATTGTTTATTTGTGAGGTTATTCAGGTCGACTTGACAAGGCTTATCATATATATATATACAAGGTCAAGTTTGGATTGAATGTGTGGAAGTGTGAAGATATATAGCAGAATTTTGATATGAAGTGTGGAAGTGAAATCAGATGAGTTTCTGATTAAGGACAGAACATACAGAGCTGCAACAAAATATTTGATTAGTGAGGATCAAGTGCTTAAAGATAGAGCAGAGATCTGAATCAGTAAAGACTGTTGCTTCATCAAACAGGTCAATCCATTGTTACTTTCTAACAATTGTAGCAGTGATCCAAATCTCTTTACACAGTAGATTTAATAGTATTTTGTAAATCCTCTCACAAGGTGACATTTCTACATTGAAGTGTTTGAAGAGCTCTAACAAGGCCACTCCTTACAAGGTGATTAAATCCTCTAATAAGGTCACACCTAACAGTGTGTTATTGTAACCTTTAATAGGGTTGGATCCTAATAGGGCTCACTTCATAAGAGTGAAAAATAGTGACTGGTTGCAATTGGTGGTTTTCCAAAATTGGGTTTCCACGTTAAATCTTGGTGTCATATGTGTACATGTTATTTAATTTATACTTTATGTTTCAACACTTAATCACTAAAGGATAAACACAATTAATATCTTAAGGTTTGCTTTGTTAACTGAGTAACAACATAATATCTATGTTAACCGAGTAACAATGATAAGTTTGTTTAAGACCTCTAAGGGACTTGGATTTGTTTTTGTGGTAATTGATTCACCCCTCCCCTCTCAGTTACTCAATACATTTCCAACACAGGGATCAAAATAAAACAATATATATGACGTTTACAATGCATCCAAGTCAGCCAAGAAGGATCACAATCCGCAAGGTGGGAAAATGTAACGTAAAGATATAGGATGAACCTAAATGATGAAGAAACCCACCAAGAATTGGAATGAAGCATGAACCAAAATGAAGGTCGACTAGAGTCTTGGAAAATCAAATGATGAGCCAAATAGGTTCACAAACTAAGATAAAGGTTCACAAGATCAAGAATCTCCAACTCGCCGATAATCTAATGAAGAAATAGGTCAAACCCGAAGAATTAAAGATAACTCCACGGTGGAGAATCAAATGCATACAACCAACAGTGATGCAAGACATTATTGATTTCTTCATGAAGTTGTCTCCCTTTTTGTGTTCATTGTTATACAAGTGAAATATATCAAGGATTTATGAGCCTGTCCACTTGATATCTTTGAGTGTGTAATACTTGTTTTAGTCTTTAGTCTTCTTCAAGGAGGAAGTTAAATAACCTTGAACAAGTGTTGGTAACATTAAATTCATGATGTGAATTTCTAAAGTAGAGCTTTGTGATTGTGCAGAATAGCTTGTTACTGTAAGGCATTAATATGCAAATATCTATAGACAAAATGGGTGTGCATCTAGAATCTTTCTAAGGTCTCATATATGACTCTATGCCTAGGATTAAGCATTGGCTTTTATAGTTTATCATTCTTTCAAAATTCATCTAAAATCATATACAAATCCTTTAGTTCACGTTTATTTCTGTGAAAGTAAGTTATCTAGTTCTCATCATACTTAATGTAGGTGGGAGCCTGCATAAGTTTGGTAGAGTTTTTGATGCCCATTTCCTACAACTCTAAGAACTATCCACAGTTGTGTGTCTGCATAGTGGGGTGTACCAAGAGTTTTATTATATATGCAGATATGTGTTATTAGGTACACCCGCCTGAGTGTGTGGAACTCGAAGAGAAGAAGGCATGTATGCCTTGTTAACGTTGGCTTTTCTTGTCCTCAATTTGTATATTCAAAGTAGATTTTATGAAGTACAGGAGTTAAAAGTACTCATTTTTAGGTCTTTGTCTTGTGTTGTTGTGTGAGGGTCAAATTTTTCCCCTTAATTTTATTTATTATTAATTCAACATTTTAGGCTTTAGCCTTTTACCTCAAAAAATTAATATTTTAGGCTTCAGATTATATGTTGTTTGCCCACCTCATCTATTGTTAAAAAATGTCATTATAATTATTACTTTTCCAAATTTGAAAAAATAGTCTCTTTACACATCTTTACTATTTTATATCTTTTGTACCTCTAATTTTTTTTTTACACTTGTATTTCTATTCTTCAATTTAATTTTTATAAGACATTTTATTTTTTATTTCATTTGCTTATTTTTTTTATATTGATAAATATGTTATTGAAATGGTATACTAGTTCAATTCTTGTTCTTGAAATAAAAAAATGAGTTTAATTGTTCTTTGCCCACCTTAACTATTGCTGAAAATATATCATTATAATTATTACTTTTACAAATTTAAAAAAAAAAATAGTCTTTTTACACATCTTTACCATTTTATATATTTTCTATCTCTAATTTGTTCACACTTATATTTCTATCTTTAAATTATTTTTTATGAAATAAGACTTTTGATATCTTATTTCATTTACTACAATGATAAATATTTTATTAAAATTGTATATAATTTCACTTTTTAATTTTTCAATTAAAAAATGAGATTAATTGTTGTTTGCCCACCTCATCTATTGTTGAAAAGTATCATTATAATTATTTTTTCTAAATTTGAAAAATACTCCCTTTAGACATCATCTTTACCATTTTATATATTTTCTACCTCTAACTTGTTTTACACATATATTTCTATCCTTAAATGAATTTTTATGTGTTAGCGTATATATTTAATTTATTTGCACTTAAGACTTTTAATCCTAATTAGTAGTCCATGATCATTTGACATTTGTCTACACAAGTCATCATCATTTAAGAGTGTATAGAGATGTGTCAATTCTAGTTTGACACAGATATGTTGGCCTCACGATAGCAATAGCAACAATCGGGCCATCCAAGCGTAGTTCAAGTCAGCCCTATAACGATGACCTGCAACCCTCAAGTCAGCTCGCGATGCCCCTACTGATATCTTAGCTCGCCCGCAGTGAACTGTACCCACCATTGGTGCCGCTGTTCATTCGACATCGTTAGATGCGTTCGCATGGGGCCGTAAAAATCTGTGGGCTAATATGAAAGTTGCGAGTAAAGCCCACCCATTTTGCCTTGTGCCATATGAAGTTGAAAAGTGCACATGTGTCAGAGAAAAAACCCTCTGCAGTTTGGAAAAGACCGCCTCCTCCCTGAGGTTTGTGTAGCGACTGATTGTCTGTGTATGGCCTGCAACCGTGCTCTTGGGATCTTTTGAATCCCTCACACCCTCGGAGCAGCCCCTTGTGTTCTCCATGATGAATCATTTTCCTTCCTCTACGACACTCAGGGTATGAATTCCTTCATCCTCTGCCTGACTTAGCTGAAACCGCACAATGGTTTGAGAAGGTTTGACTGTGGTGTTCTCGCGCATAACATTAGTTTGCAAAAGTCAAAGTCATGCATAGGAAAGGGCACACACAGAAAACCCACACATAATTTGTGGCGTTTGCACATTTGGAAAAGAGCAGACTGCATATAGTGGATCCTAGCCCCCCGCTCATAGATAGGAGGGTAAACACAATCATATAAAGTGCCACAAAACTGTATGTGTTGCATATTGATGCAACCATGGTAAGAGGGTCTTCAAAGAGATTAGTCCAAACCGTGCAACAAGAGTCACATGATGGAAACAACAATACGAAGTAGAGAGAATACAATATCTGATCTTCGCAGTATCATAAATTCATTTACAATTGGCCAATAACATGCAGGCTTACAAGTTTGGCGTACATGCCTAATTACAAATAAAAAATTTCAGATAATTCTTTATGTGGATTTAAGAGAGTTATTCTACTATCTATCTATCCCAATTTGGATCAAAATACAACAATATATATGATGTTCGCAATGCATCAAGTTGGCCAAGAAGGATTACAATCCCTAAGGTGGAAAAATGAAACATGCATATATAGGCTAGACCTAAATCATGAAGAACTCATCCACCAAGAATTGGAATGAAGTGCAAACCAAAATGGAGGTCGACCAAGAGTCTAGGAAAATGGAATGATGATCCAAATTGGTTTGCAAACCAAGAGAACAATTCACAAGTTCAGGAAACTCCAACTAGCTGAGAATATAATGAAAAAATGGGTCGAACCCAAAGAATTAAAGATAACTCCATTGTAAAGAATCAGATCGGGGTGCGAACCCAAAGGAAGATCGAACAAGCATATAGGAATGTGACAATGAGGTCTGCATGAGAAAATGAGCCAACACAGAAGGATAATAAAGAAAACAAAGAAACTAAACTTTAAAGGAATAAATGAAAGAAAATATTTTTTTTGGTTGATGCAAGATTTCCTTGAATCAAGGATGCTCCTGCATCAGACATCTGAGGTTATTTGAAAAGTGATTCCCTCACTTTGACGGGGCTAGAGGAAAACCAATATGGTCTACATCATCTTGAGATATCCAAGAAGAATACTCAACTGGTCTATCCTTCCACTTCACACGGTATTCTCTGTATTGTCTCCCACGCATGCTTTTGCCAATGTCTTCAATCTCATCCAATTTCTTCTTTGAAAACTGTTGCTCAAAATCTTGTCCACTATCATCACTGAATTCTGTCTCATGGTAATGATAGAGATTTGCAATGTTGAATATATGTGATATACCCAAAGTGTCTGGTATCTCAACTTCATAAGCATTACCTGAATCAAACTTCTTCAAGATCTTACAAGGTCCAAATTTCCTCATCTTTAGTTTATTCTATGTTCCAACTGGAAATCTTTCCTTTCTCAAATATACCATTACCTCATCTCCAACTTGAAATTCCTTATGTCTCCTCTTCTCATCTGCCTTTTCCTTATTTTCTTGGTTGAAGTCCTCAAAATTTTGTTTTACCTAATTATTTAATGACTTCACATGTTCTGAAAATTCCTTTGCTTTTCCACATCTTCTATCCTCTTGAATGTCGTCTCTCAATTATGATATACTTTTCAGATTCATCCCTGTAACAATCTCAAATGGTGTCTTACCTGTACTTTGGTTTACTTAATTATTGTATGCAAACTCTTCTTGTGCAAGAATCAAATCCCAATTCCCAATTTTCTCTCCAACCAAACAACTCAAAAAATTTCCCAAACTTCTATTCACTACTTCTGTTTGTCCATCCATCCGTGGGTGAAATGTAGTGTTGATATTGTGGCGAATGATCATGTAATAGGTGTTGATATTGTAGACACATGTTTGGTAGTTTCCTGAGGTGAGGGGCGGTAGCCCCGAACTGGAGGCCGGCTCTAAGGGCCAAAATTTCTTGGTGCTTTTTTCGGGAAAGAGATTTGCTTTTTTTTGGGAAAATGAAGACCGACATTGTAAAACCCTAAAATGGTCAATTTTAGAGGTTGCCCTAAAATGCATGTTATAAGCGTTTGAGATGTATAATGCATTGTAAGGTTGTGTACATTTTTTATGGATAATAAGAAAGGTTGGACGAATGTGTAGCTGGATGTAGCCCAGGTTTTGGGTGAACCACGTTAAATCTGTGTGTTAGCTGTGTTAAGTTTTCTTCTTCTTTTGTTTTGTGCATATAACTGTTTATTCTTATATTGTTCCGGATCTGTCAAACCCTAACATGTAGAACTAAACTTCAATTCTGTCTTCATCTTCTTCCAAA
The DNA here is from genome assembly GCA_018584345.1 of Thuja plicata. Taxonomy (NCBI): domain Eukaryota; kingdom Viridiplantae; phylum Streptophyta; class Pinopsida; order Cupressales; family Cupressaceae; genus Thuja; species Thuja plicata. The sequence goes on along the minus strand of MU225627.1, from coordinate 1,674,671 downwards.
GTGTCCTCCAAAAATAACCAATAAACTTAGTATCTCTTTCTGAAACAATACTTCTAGGTAACCCATGTAATCTCACAACTTCCTTGAAAAATAGGTCTGCTACATGTATTGCATTTGTTGTCTTCTTACAAGGTATAAAATGTGCCATCTTAGAAAGCCTATCCACTACCATAAATATAGAATCATTACCTCTCTGTGTCTTAGGCAATCCAAGTAAACTTCCTTTCATCCTTATGAATATGAGGCAAAAAATAATTCTCACTTACCAAAGCCACTGTCTTTTCAATGCAAAAATGTCATGCTAATCCACCACTGTACTTTTCCTTTATCAAATTGTCTCCCATAAAAATCTTAGGCACACACAAAATATTTGTCCTAAATAACATCTCATCTTGAATGAAATAGTCCAACCACTTGTTTTGATCTACTATAACAGGTTCTTTACAAGCTTTCCAAGGTTCAGAAAAATCAGGGTCTTCCTCATACAAGGTCTTCAATTCATCAAATCCTAACACTTTAACTCTCATATTTGTCAATAAATTTATTCTCCTACTCAAAGTATAAACAACTCTATTTGAATTTCCACTCCTATGCTTTGGAGCAAAGTGTAACTTTGCAATAATTTTACCCATCTCACATGTCTCTGATTCAACTTACCTTGATTGTTCAAATATTGCAATGCTTGATGATTCGTATATGACAAAAACTCCTTAGGCAAAAAATAATGTCTCCACTTCTTCAAGGCTTGAACTATGGCATAGATATCCTGATCATACACCGAGTATCTTCTCTTTGCATTATTCAACTTCTCACTAAAAAAGGTGAGGAACTTTCCTTCTGGACTCAATACTAGTCCAATTGCATTCCTACTTACATCACACTCCACTTAAAATAATATATTGAAATTCGGTAGGGATAACAGTCATTCTTCAGTCACCTTTTGTTTCAACAACTCAAAAATTTTGTTTGCTCTAGTTGTCCACTTGAAATCCTTCTGATCTCCTCTCATTGTCTCAGTCACAGGGATGCAAACTGAACTAAAATTCCTAATGAATTTTTGGTATAAACTAGCCAATCCATGAAATGATCTTACCTCTCCAATGCTTTTTGGTGTAGGTCATCTAACAATTTCTCTCACTTTCTTAGGTGCCATCTTCAATCTATTCACAGATATCACAAATCCCAAGTATACTAGTTCTTCCTTCATGAAACTATAATTCATAATGTTTATCAACAACTTCTCTTCTCTCAACCTCTGCAACACTTGTCTCAAATGCAACAAATGCTCCTCTTTTGTCTTACTAAAAATCAAAATGTCATCCAAATAGACAATCACAAACTTACCCAAGAATTTCTTTAATACCTCATTCATCAATCTCATGAAAGTACTTGGTGCATTGGCCAGTCCAAAAGGCGTTACGAACCATTCATATAATCCTTCATTTTTCTTGAATGGGGTCTTCTACTCATCTCTAATCCTTATTTGATGATATCCAATAGTCAAGTTTATCTTGGTAAAATATCTGGCTCCACACAAACAGTCTATTATGTCATCCAATCAAGGAAAATAAAGCCTATACTTCACTGTGATCCAGTTTATGGCTCTAGAATTAGTGCACATTCTCCACTCCATTATTTTTAAGTGCTAATATAACATGCATTAAACAAGGGATAGATCTTTCTCTGATCAATCCCTTTCTCAATAACTCTTGCACTTGCCTATTCAGTTCTTCATTCTCTGCAGGTGTCATCTGGTGTGCAACTTTATTTGGCAAGCTATCTCCAGGAATCAGATCCATACAATGACTGATACTCCTTATAGGTGGTAATCCATCAGGTACATTATCTAAGATTATATCCTCATATTGTATCAATTATTCTTTTATCTCCTCTGGTTGTCCTTCTTCTGGTTTCAAATCAAACTTCTTAGGAATCAAAGCATAACACACATTCTCATTTCTCAAACCATCCAAAAATTTCCTTGCGTCAACTAAAAACTCTCTAATACTTGTACAAATCTCACTCTTAGGAGTCTCTTCCAGAGGTAACAAAAAATGATTCATCCCATTTGCAACAAAAGTATGTATGTTCTTTCTTCCATCATGCAATGCTTGTTTATCATACTGCCATGGTTTACCCAACAAGATATGACATACATCCATAGGCATAATATCGCATAAAAATTCATCATGATATGATCCAATCTTAAATTTTACCAAATACTGTTTACTTTCTAGTACCTTATGATCATCCCAAATCCATTCGATCTGATAAGGCTTAGGGTGCTTCAATCTCTGCAACTTCAACTTATTCACCAACTCTTCCGAAGCTAAATTACCTAAACTACTAATGTCAATTATATCTTCGCAACACTTACCTTCAACCTTACATCTTTTTTATAACAAACTCTTCCTCTACAATGGTTCTTGATCCATCTTATTCTGACATAGGACTCTCCTTATCATCAAAGCTTCTTCATCTTCAAATTGGTTTAGGGATCCAGTAAGTTCTTCCTCCATAAAAGAAACTCTTCCACTATTCTTTATTCTCTTAATTGAATTCCCCCGACTGCATTCAAAATCTTGGTGTCCTCCACACTTAAAGAAAGTTCCTCTAAATACTTTCTAATCATCTCTCCTATAACCATTCTATCCACCATTCTGATGAAAGTTCTTATCATCCCTTTGGTGTGCATTACCTAATTTTCCTTCTATCTCACCCTTGTTTTTCTCTGTAAAATATCTTCCTACCCCAGTAAATGTTCTTCCTCTCTAAAATCTTCTTCCTCTTCCTCTCTATCTCTGCTCATGCCTTTGTTCAAATTTTCCTCAACCTTCAAGGTATATTGATAAGCCTCTTCCACATTCTGCAACTTGATTAGACTAATCTCATCCTGCATAGACATCCTCAAACCATTTAGATACCTTGCAACTCGATCAACATCATCCTCAATATATCTAGATTTGATGTCTAACTTGTAGAATTCCTTGGTATACTCCTTCACACTAGATTCCTTCTGTTTCAGGTTTTGCAGCTTTCAGAATAGGTTCACCTGATAATATGTAGGTAAGAAATTTTCCTTCAACTTATTCACCATCATATCCCAAGATTTAATTTTCTCTTTTCCTCTTCCCTGTTTATCTGTCTGCAAATGTTCCCACCACAATGATGCATGACCCCTTAACTTTGTACAAGCATACTTCACCTTCTTATTTTCACTTGTACCTTGAAAATCAAAATAATTTTCCATCTCTGTAACCAATCAAGCAATTTATTAGAATCCAAATTTCCATTATAGTCCAGTGGGTTAAAATGTGATCTGGTATTTACCCCAGTTAGTGCTCTAAGAAGTCTGTTATCTCCCTCATCGAGCTCGTGTTGGTATTCTTCTTCTTCATCACTTATATCTTCAACATGTTGACCTCTTCTTTGCGCCATTTCAACAACTTATAATTGTGTTGCAATCTGCCTCAACACATCTATCACAACTGGATTTCCATCTCTGGGTGCTCCACCTCTATCATTTCCTCTTCGGGTCATCTTTACACGTCCTCTGCAGTTGTAGGTCAGATCTTCTCTCTTCCACCCCACAACAAATCAGTTACATGACCCCACAATCCCAAGGAACAAAGACTCACTCTAATAGTACTTGATACAACCACGACAGGAGGGTCCTCAAGGTGAACAATCCAAACCATGCAGTAAGAGACACACTATGGAAACAAAAAAAATAGAGTAGAGATAATGCAAGATCAGATATTTTCAAGATCATAAATTCATTTACAAGTGTCAGCAACATGTAGGCTTACAAGTTAGGTGTACAATCCTAATTACAAATTAAAAAATCTAGATAATTGTTTATGTGGATCTAAGAGAGTTATTCTACTATCCAACTATCCTAATAAGGTGTTGATGACAATTATTCAATTATGTATTGTCATTGATGTTTACACAAATGTAGTGATGTTACAAAAATGTCTATACCCAAACTGAGCATAGTCAGTGTATGCCATGTTCTCTCAGGCATTTAAGAAGACCAAAGTAATTTTCAGTTCTAACCAAGTTCACTCAGGCATTACAGTAACAGTCGGGCATTGAAGGATTACAGTGTTAACTGAGTTAAATATTTAGTGTCAGCCGACTAACAACAGTTTACACTTTATGTTTAATTGGGTATATGCAGCCGACAGACTTAATTTTTATTGTTTATTTTAAGGTTATTCAGGCTAAATTGACAAGGCTTATCTTATATACAAGGTCAAGTTTGGATTGAATGTGTGGAAGTGTGAAGATATATAGCTGAGTTTTGATATGAAGTGTGGAGGAAAAATCACATGGGATTCTAATTAAGGATAGAACATACAGAGCTGCAACATAATATTCGATCAATGAGGATCAAGTGCTTAAATCCAGAGCATAGATGTAAATCATCAAAGATAGTTTCTTCATCAAATAGGTCAATCCATTGTTAATCTCTAACAATTATAGCAGTGATCCAAATCTCTTTAAAGAGTAGACTTAATAGTCCTTTCTAAATCTTCTCACAAGGTGAAATTTCTACATTGAAGTGTTTGAAGACCTCTAACAAGGACACTCCTTACAGGGTGAATAAATCCTCTAACAGGGTCACACCTAACAGTGTGTTATTGTAACCTTTAATAGGGTTGGATCCTAACAGAGCTCACTTTAGAAGAGTGAAAAAAAATTACTAGTTGCAATTGGTGGTTTTCCCAAATTGGGTTTCCACGTTAAATCTTGGTGTCATCTGTGTACATTTTATTTACTTTATGATTTATGTTTCAACACTTAATCGCTAAAGGATAGAAAAATTTAATATCTTAAGGTTTTCTGTGTTAACTGAGTAACAACAGAATATCTATGTTAACCGAGTAACAGTGATAAGTTTGTTTAAGACATCTAAGGGACTTGGATTTTTTTTTTGGGTGACTGATTCACCCCCCGCCTCTCAATTACTCAACTAATTTCCAAAAATTGGTATCAGAGCACCAAGTGCTTACAGGGAAGGTTTCAAGGCCTAAGCTAAAGATCAGAGATGTCTTACAGAAGGGAGATCCCCAAGCTTAACAAAGACAACTTCACTGTATGGCAAGATTTGATGAGGCTACATCTATCTACTATTGGAGACACTGGTTTAAAATTCTTAGATCACAAGTATGTGGAATCGCCGAGACCTATGTCTATCGATCAGATGGTGGAGATGAAGCATCATAACATAATGATGATTGATATAGCTTCTTCACTCAGCTATTCCAAATGTGATGAAGTCAAGGAATGTCCTACTGCTTATGATATGTGGACGAAACTGTATGATATCCATGGAGGAGATGACAATGTAAAGAGACCCAAAGAAGAAAGTCTCAGAGGTCAGTTTGATCAGATGAAAATGAAAGAAGGAAAAGACATTACAAAATATAGTGAAAGAATCAACAAAAGTGTCAGTGCAATTAGAGTTGTCGGTGGAACAATTGAAGAGAAAAAAGTGGTTAATGAGATTGACAGTGACAGTGATGATGATTCTGACGACGAAGATCTGGAAATCATTGAAGCATTACTTGCAAAGAGAGCTTTCAAAGGAAAGAAAAAAGGAAGAATACCATTGATTTTCTTTTCATGTGATGAAGTTGGTCACATTTCTGCTAAGTGTCCAAACAAGGAAGACAAAGGTGAGAGAAAGTTCAACAAGCACAAAGACAAGAAAGATTTCAAAAGATACAAAAGCTACAAGGACAAAGGTAAGAAATCTTGTTATATTGCTAAAGATTTTGATAGTGACGAAGATGAATATGAAGATGAAATGGTTTACATTGCTATCAAGGACGAGTAAGACAATGAAGATAATGAAAAGACTGCACTTTACTCTCATATTAGCAAGAATGAAACTTGGATAAGTGATAGTGGTTGTTCTCACCACATGACTGGTGATAAAACTAAATTTGAACATCTTGAGCGCTATGATGGTGGGAGTGTCAATTTTGGGAATGATGAACCGTGCTATGTTAAAGGTAAAGGTTGTATTTCTCTAACTGAAGGAATTAAATGTGACAATGCTTATTGGGTTGAAGGACTAAGGCGTAATCTACTAAGTGTGGCACAACTGAATAAAATTGGTTTCAAGGTATAATTCATGAATGGTAAGGCCAAGCTCCTGGATGGTAAAGGAAACTTAGTTGGAACTTGTAGGCAAACAAAAGGTAATCTATTTTGTCTCGATCTCAATGAAAGTTCATGTTTTATTGCACAAGTAGAAGAAATTTTTTTATGGCATTAAAGGTTGTGTCATGTGAAAGTTGATAACTTGGTCAACATAAGCAAGAAAAAAAGAGTAAGAGGTATTCCTATTTTGAAGAAACCTGAATTAGCAATATGCAAACAATGTTAAATTGGGAATATGGACAAAACTAGTTTCAAGAGAAAGAATTACAATACAGATAAGTCTTGGAGTTAGTGCATACTGATTTGTGCCGACCAATTATAACAACAAGTTACACAACTGAGAATTATTTCATTCTATTTGTCAATGACCATTCCATAATAATGGCTTTTATGTTTCTCAAATAAAAATCAGAAGGTTTTTAGAAGTTTAAGTGGTACCTTGCCAGAGTTGAGAAGGAAACAAGAAAGAAACTTAAATGCCTAAGATCTGATAGAGGAGGTGATTCATTTCTAATGAGTTCAATTAATTCTGCAATGAAAGAGGAATAAAAAGACAAATATCTGCCCCAGGTACACCACAACAAAATGGGACAACAGAAAGAAGGAACAAATCCATTATGTATTGTGCAAGAACCTTGATGATTGAAAAGAATGTTGCGACCAAATACTGGAAGGAAGCTATCAACACTGTAGTACACACCTTGAACAAATTTCAACTAAAGAAAGGTACTCATCAGACACATTTTGAATTATGGTATGGCTATAAACCCAATGTTTGTTATTTCAAAGTATTTGGAAGTAAATGATACATCTTGAAGGAACCAAGAAATGGAAAATTTGATGTCAAAGGCGATGAAGTTATATTCCTAGGCTACTCCTGTAAAAGCAAAGCATATAAATGTTTGAATCTTACTACTCATAAAGTCATAGAAAGTGTACATGTAAAGATTGATGAGTTTGTAGAGAGAAGTGAAGAACAAAGTAGTAAAGAGCCTGAGGACTACAAGAACTTTGTGTATTATGAACCTGATACTATACCTAAGACACATGAAATGGTGATTGGTCAGCAACCATGTCAACCAATGAATTCATCAGCACAAACCTTGTTGCAACCTCTGCAACCTGAGCTGCTAACTATTGAAACCGAGTCATAGACAAAGGGAATTGAGTCTCAGAATGAAGAAACTAAGTTGCAAATAGAGGGAACCGAGTCATAGACCTCTGAGTCTCAGACAGTGAAACCTGTGTATCAGTTGGAAGAATAGAACAAAAATTTTGAGCATGGTGAACCTAGTGGATCAAGCCCAGAATTAAAGAGGAAGGAACCTATACTTGCAAAATACGTCAGAAGGCATCATGCACCTGAGAAAATAATTGGAGACCAGACATAAGGTATAATGAAAAGGAAAAAACTTAAAGGTAGATGTCTTCTTAGTGAAATTAAGCCTATAACCATTAAAGATGCATTGAATGATGAAAGCTGGATAGAAGCAATTAATGAAGAGATTGAGCAGATAGAAAAGAAAAAAACCTGGACTCTTGTACCTAGACCAAAAGATAAGAATGTGATTGGTACGAAGTGGGTTTTCAGAAACAAGATGAATGAAAAAGGTGGAGTTTCCAGAAACAAAGTAAGATTAGTATGTAAAGGATATGCTCAAGAAGATGGTATTGATTATGGAGAAACTTTTGCTCCTATTTCAAGACTTGAAGGAGTCAAAACTCTTCTGGCATATGTTGCACTTAAAGGATTCAAGGTATATCAAATGGATGTAAAATTTGCATTCTTAAATGGAATTCTTGAAGAAGAAGTCTATATTGAGCAACCTGAAGGTTTTGTAGATCCTAACAAAAGGAATATGGTTTGCAAACTGCACAAAGCATTGTATGGACTGAAACAAGCTCCTAGAGCCTGGTATGAAAGACTACAGGGTTACTTAATAAGTATTGGATTTTAGAGCACCATAAAATGGATTTGCGTCTCTCCGTGATCCACCTCTATCATTTCCTCTTCAGGTCATCTTTACGCAAGTCCTCTACAGTTGCGGGTCAAAGCTTCTCTCTTCAACCCCACAAAAAATTATAAACATGACCCCACAATCCCAAGGAACAAAAACTCACTCTAATAGTACTTGATGCAGCCACGACAAGAGGGTCCTCAAGGTGAACAATCCAAACCATGCAGCAAGAGACACACGACAGAAAAAAATAAAATAGAGTAGAGATAATGCAAGATCAGATATTTTCAGGATCATAAATTAATTTACAAGTGTCAGCAACATATAGGCTTACAATTTAGGTGTACAAGCCTAATTACAAATAAAAAAATCTAGACAATTATTTATGTGGATCTAAGAGAATTATTTTACTATCCAACTATCCTAATAAGGTGTTGATGACAATTATTCAATTATGTATTGTCATTGATGTTTACACAAATGTAGTGATGTTACACAAATGTCTATACCCAAACCGAGTACAGTCAGTGTATGCCATGTTCGCTCAGGCATTGAAGAAGACCAAAGTAATTTTCTGTTTAAATGGTTATATGCAGCCGACAGACTTAAGTTTTATTGTTTATTTGCAAGGTTATTCAGGCCAAATTGACAAGCCTTATCATATATATACAAGGTCAAGTTGTGATTGAATTTGTGGAAGTTTGAAGATATATAGCCGAGTTTTGATATGAAGTGTGGAGGCGAAATCACATAGGGTTCTGATTAAGGACAGAACATATAGAGCTGTAACATAATATTTGATCAATCAGGATCAAGATCTTAAAGCCAGATAAGAGATCTAAATCAACAAAGACAGTTGCTTCATCAAATAGGTCAATCCATTGTTAATCTCTAACAATTGTAGCAGTGATCCAAATCTCTTTAAAGAGTAGACTTAACAGTCTTTTGTAAATCCTCTCACAAGGTTAAATTTCTACATTGAAGTGTTTGAAGACCTCTAACAAGGACACTCCTTACACGGTGACTAAATCCTCTAACAGGATCACACCTAACAGTGTGTTATTGTAACATTTAATAGGGTTGGATCCTGACAGGGCTCACTTTAGAAGAGTGAAAAACAATGACTAGTTGCAATTGGTGGTTTTCCCAAATTGGGTTTCCACATTAAATCTTGGTGTCATCTGTGTACATTTTATTTACTTTATGATTTATGTTTCAACTCTTAATCACTAAAGGATAAAAAAAGTTAATATCTTAAGGTTTGCTTTGTTAACTGAGTAACAACAGAATATCTATGTTAACCGAGTAACAGTGATAAGTTTGTTTAAGACATCTAAGGGACTTGGATTTTTTTTTTGTGGTAACTGATTCACCCCTCCCCTCTCAATTACTCAACTAATTTCCAACAATTGGTATCAGAGAACCAAGTGCTTACAGGGAAAGTTTCAAGGCCTAAGCTAAAGATCAGAGGTGTTTTACAGAAGGGAAATCCCCAAGCTTAACAAAGACAACTTCACTGCATGGAAAGATTTGATGAGGCTACATCTATCTACTATTGGAGACACTAGTTTACAATTCTTAGATCACAAGTATGTGGAACCACCGAGACCTATGTTTGTGGATCAGATGGTGGACATGAAGCATCATAACATAATGATGATTGATATAGCTTCTTCACTCAGCTATTTCAAATTTGTTGAAGTCAAGGAATGTCCTAATACCTATGACATGTGGAAGAAACTATATGATATCCATGGAGGAGATGACAATGTAAAGAGAGCCAAAGCAGAAAGTCTCAGAGGTCAGTTTGATCAGATGAAAATGAAAGAAGGAAAAGACATTACAAAATATAGTGAAAGAATCAACAAAAGTGTTAGTACAATCAGAGCTGTCGGTGGAACAATTGAAGACAAAAAATTGGTTAGTAAGATTGACAGTGACAGTGATGATGATTCTAACGACGAAGATCTGGAAATCATTGAAGCATTACTTGCAAAGAGAGCTTCCAAAGCAAAGAACAAAGGAAGAATACCATTGATTTTCATTTCATGTGATGAGGTTGGTCACATTTCTACTAAGTGTCCAAACAAGGAAGACAAAGGTGAGAGAAATTTCAACAAACACAAAGGCAAGAAAGATTTCAAAAGATACAAAAGCTACAAGGACAAAGGTAAGAAATCTTGTTATATTGCTAAAGATTCTGATAGTGACAAAGATGAATATGAAGATGAAATGGTTTACATTGCTATTAAGGATGAGTCAGACAATGAAGATAATGAAAAGACTGCACTTTACTCTCATATTAGCAAGAATGAAACTTGGATAAGTGATAGTGGTTGTTCTCACCGCATGAATGGTGATAAAACTAAATTTGAACATCTTGAGCGCTATGATGGTGGGAGTGTCAATTTTGGGAATGATGAACTGTGCTATGTTAAAGGTAAAGGTTGTATTTCTCTAACTGAAGGAATGAAATGTGACAATGCTTATTGGGTTGAAGGACTAAGGCGTAATCTACTAAGTGTGGCACGACTAAATAAAATTGGTTTCAAGGTATAATTCATGAATGGTAAGGCCAAGCTCCTGGATGGTAAAGGAAACCTAGTTGGAACTTGTAGGCAAACAAAAGGTAATCTATTTTATCTTGATCTCAATGAAAGTTCATGTTTTATTGCACAAGTAGAAGATTGCTTTTTATGGCATTAAAGTTTGTGTCATGTGAAATTTGATAACTTGGTCAACATAAGCAAGAAAAAAAAAGTAAGAGGTATTCCTATTTTCAAGAAACCTGAATTAGCAATATGCAAACAATATTAAATTGGGAAGATGGAAAAAACTAGTTTCAAGAGCAAGAATTACAATACAGATAAGTCTTGGAGTTAGTGCATACTAATTTGTGTGGACCAATTGGAACAACAAGTTACACAAGTGAGAAGTATTTCATTCTATTTGTTGATAAACATTCCAGAATAATGACTGTTATGTTTCTCAAAGAAAAATCAGAAGGTTTTCAGAAGTTTAAGTGGTACCTTGCCAGAGTTGAGAAGGAAACAAGAAAGAAACTTAAATGCCTAAGATCTGATAGAGGAGGTGATTCATTTCTAATCAGTTCAATGAATTCTTCAAAGAAAGAGGAATGAAAAGACAAATATCTGCCCCAAGTACACCACAACAAAAATGGATAGCAAAAAGAAGGAACAAATCCATTATGTATTGTGCAAGAACCTTGATGATTGAAAACAATGTTGCTACCAAATACTGGAAGGAAGCTATCAACATTGTAGTACACACCTTGAATAGAGTTCAATTGAATAAAGGTACTCATCAGACACCCTTTGAATTATGGTATGGCTATAAACCCAATGTTCGTTATTTTAAAGTATTTGGAAGTAAATGATACATCTTGAAGGAATCAAGAAATGGAAAATTTGATGTCAAAGGCGATGAAGGTATATTCCTAGGCTAATCCTATAAAAGAAAAGCATATAAATGTTTGAATCTTACTACTCATAAAGTCATAGAGAGTGTACATGTAAAGATTGATGAATTTGCAGAGAGAAGTGAAGAACAAAGTGGTAAAGAGCATGAGGACTACAAGAACTTTGTGTATTATGAACCTGATACTATACCTAAGACACATGAAATGGTGATTGGTCAGCAACCATGTCAACCACTGAATTCATCAGCACAAACCTTGTTGCAACCTGTGCAACCCGAGCTGCTAACTGTTGAAACCGAGTCACAGAAAAAGGGAACCGAGTCTCAGAATGAGGAAACTGAGTTAGAAAAATAGAGATAACCAAGTCACAGACAGAGGCACCCGAGTCTTAGATAGTGGAACCCGGGTATCAGTTGGAAGAATAGAACAAAATGTTTGAGCATGGTGAACCTAGTGGATCAAAGCCCAGAATCAAAGAGGAAGGAACCTATACTTGCAAAATATGTCAGAAGGCATCATGCACCTGAGTTCAAATAATTGGAGACCAGACATAAGGTATAATGACAAGGAAAAAACTTAAAGGCACATGTCTTCTTAGTGAATTTAAGCCTAGAACCATTAAAGATGCATTGAATGATGAAAGCTGGATAGAAGCAATGAATGAAAAGATTGAGCAGATAGAAAAGAAAACAACCTAGACTCTTGTACCTAGACACAAAGATAAGAATGTGATTGGTACTAAGTGGGTTTTTAGAAACAAGATGAATGAAAAAGGTGGAGTTTCCAGAAACAAAGTAAGATTATTATGTAAAGGATATGCTCAAGAAGATGGTATTGATTATGGAGAAACTTTTGCTCCTATTTCAAGACTTGAAGGAGTCAGAAGTCTTCTGGAATATGTTGCACTTAAAGGATTCAAGGTATATCAAATGGATGTAAAATCTGCATTCTTAAATGGAATTCTTGAAGAAGAAGTCTATATTGAGCAACCTGAAGTTTTTGTAGATCCTAACAAAAGGAATATGGTTTGCAAACTACACAATGCATTGTATGGACTGAAACAAGCTCCTAGAGCCTGGTATGAAAGACTGCATGGTTACTTAATAATTATTGGATTTTAGAGAACCAATGACAATAGTAGCTTGTACATCAAAGAAGGACCTCATAACAAGATACTATTAGTAGATATATTTGTTGATGATATACTATTTATTGGATATGATGATTTATGGAAAGCATTCTTTGAAGCTATGAGTAAGGAATTTGAGATGTCTATGTTTGGAGAAATCAATTTTTTTGTTGGTTTACAAGTTCATCAAATGAAGGATGGTATCTATATTACTCAGTCTAAATACATCAAAGAGATACTGAAGAAATTTGGGATGGAAGATTACAGACTAGTTGGGACACCTATGTCTACTAGACATATGTTGTCTAAGGATGATGAATCAAAGGAGGTAAATCAAACTACCTACAGATCCATGATTGGTAAAATTCAATATGTTGTTCACACTAGACCTGATATTGCATTAACAGTTGGTATTTTTGCAAGGTTTTTAGCTAATCCTAGAGAGAATCATTTGATGGCTATCAAAAGGATTCTGAGATATCTTAAGGGTACTGAAGATTATGGATTATGGTATAAGAAAGGAGGAAACTTTGACTTGAATAATTTTACTGATGTTGATTGGGCAGTAAGTGTTGATGACAGGAAGAGCGCCAATGGTGGAGCATTATTTCTTAGAAAAAGGTTAGTCTCCTAGACAAGCAAGAAACAAAATTGCATTTCTCAGTCTACACTAGAGGCAGAGTATGTTGCTGCAGTAGTGAGTTATTCAAATATCATATGGTTCAAATAGTTGTTGTCAGGTATGAAGGAGGAAATCAAAGAACCAGTTATTATCTACTGTGACAACACTAGTGCTATTAACATTTCAAAGAACCCTGTGATACATACAAAGAATAAACATATTGCAATAAAATATCATTTCTTGAGAGATTTGGTTCAGGACAAGGAAGTAAGGTTGGAAAATGTGAATACTAAAGAACAAATTGCAGACATATTCAAAAAACCATTACCTAAGGATGCATTCTTGTATCTTAGAAGAAAGCTAGGGGTGATTCCCCTAACTGAAGCTCACTAAAACACAATTTAGTGATGCATCAACTGAGCTACAGAACAAATTTAACATGATGTAGATTGTTAGAGCTTATTGCATATGAATTAGTACATCAGGTACACTAAAATTCATTGGATAGAGTCTTTAGCATTGGTTGTCAAAGAGGGAGATTTTATTGATGTCATCCCAAAAGAAATTATTGAAGGAAAGAAGATTTTTGATGACAGAGGGATAAATTTATCATAAACATAGATTGTGAAGACATAGGGAGTTTTATAGATGAGAATCAAAATGAATCTAAGGAAATTAATAAATTTTATTCTTATCCTTCTTTTTGTTTCTCTATAATTCTTTGTATTATGACATGTGTTTCCATCAATGCCAAAGAGGGAGATTGTTGATGATAATTATTCAATTGTGTATTGTCATTGATGTTTACACAAATGTAGTGATGTTACACAAATGTCTATACCCAAACCGAGCACAGTCACTATATGCCATGTTCTCTCAGGCATTAAAGAAGACCAAAGTGATTTTTAGTTCTGATCGAGTTCACTCGGGCATTACAGTAACAGTCTAGCATTGAAGGATTAAAATGTTAACCGAGTAAATATTTAGTGTCATCCGACTAACAAAAGTTTACACTTTATGTTTAATTGGTTATATACAACTGACAGACTTAAGTTTTATTGTTTATTTGTGAGTTTATTCAGGTCGACTTGACAAGGCTTATCATATATATATATATATATATACAAGGTCAAGTTTGGATTGAATGCGCGGAAGTGTGAAGATATATAGCAGAGTTTTGATATGAAGTGTGGAGGCAAAATCAGATGGGATTCTGATTAAGGACAGAAATACAGAGCTGCAAAAAAATATTTGATTAGTGAGGATCAAGTGCTTAAAGATAGTGCAGAGATCTGAATCAGCAAAGACAATTGCTTCATCAAACAGGTCAATCCATTGTTACGTTTTAACAATTGTAGCAGTGATCCAAGTCTCTTTACAGAGTAGACTTAATAGTCTTTTGTAAATCCTCTCACATGGTGACATTTCTAAATTGAAGTGTTTGAAGACCTCTAACAAGGCCACTCCTTACAGGGTGATTAAATCCTCTAACAAGGTCACACCTAACAGTGTGTTATTGTAACCTTTAACAGGGTTGGATCATGACAGGGCTCACTTCATAAGAGTGAAAAAAGAGTGACTAGTTGCAATTGGTGGTTTTCTTAAATTGGGTTTCCACGTTAAATCTTGGTGTCATCTGTGTACATGTTACTTAATTTATGCTTTATGTTTCAACACTTAATAACTAAAGGATAAACACAATTAATATCTGAAGGTTTGCTTTGTTAACCGAGTAACAACAGAATATCTATGTTAACCGAGTAACAATGATAAGTTTTTTTAAGACATCTAAGGGACTTGGATTTATTTTTGTGGTAACTGATTCATGCCTCCCCTCTCAGTTAATCAACTCATTTCCAACACAAGGATCAAAATACAACAATATATATGACGTTTACAATGCATCCAAGTTAGGCAAGAAGGTTCACAATCCCCAAGGTGGGAAAATGTAACATACAGATATAGGACGAACCTAAATCATGAAGAAACCCACCAAGAACTGAAATGAAGCATGAACCAAAATGAAGGTCGACTAGAGTCTTGGAAAATCAAATGATGAGCCAAATATGTTCACAAACTAAGAAAAAGGTTCACAAGATCAAGAATCTCCAACTAGTCGAGAACCTAATGAAGAAATAGGTCGAACCCAAAGAATTAAAGATAACTGCACCGTGAAGAATCAAATGTATACAACCAGCAGTGATGCAAGACATTATTGATTTCTTCATGAAGTTGTCTCCCTTTTTCTGTTCATTGTTATACATGTTAAATATATCAAGGATTTATGAGCCTGTCCACTTGATATCTTTGAGTGTGTAATACTTGTTTTAGTCTTTAGTCTTCTTCAAGGAGGAAGTTAAATAACCTAATACAAGTGTTTGTAACATTAAATGCATGATGTGGATTTCTAAAGTAGAGCTTTATGATTGTGCAGAATAGCTTGTTAATGATGACATATAACTGATTAAATGATTGACTATATTAAGTTGAAGATGATGCAAGACATTAAATCATTTAATGGTTTGTATTTTCATTGATGTCAACTTGATATCATCTGTATGATCATGCCAAAGAATTTAGAGAACCAATGGAACAAAGGTTATGGTTCCAGCAATACATAAAAGTCTAGTATTCACTAAGTGACAGACTACATCGGCGGAGTGCACACCATCGGTAAAGACATAGATTAAAGTCACAGTGATGCCCGATGAGGTAAAGATAGTGTTGCCTGATGAAGCAGAATCACATGATACCCGACGAGGTAAAAAAAGTGTTGCCTGACGAACAAAGATCCAATGATGCCCGACGGACGGAGATCCCAAAGTTAACTGAAGCGACACCGACGGAACTGGCAGTTGTCACCGGCGACGAACTGTAGAATTGACCGACGGAATAGAGAGATCAGAAAATGACAAAATATCTAGCTGGTAGAGCTAAAGGATAAACTTAACTGGTTGTTTTATTTATTTTATTCAACCACAGTTAAGTAAGTGATTTGTACAGTTGGCAAGAAGATAACTACTAGATAAATCAGGAGTTAAAGCCATAAATCAATTTGGCTGGATTGTTTTTCACGCCAAGAATCAAGAATCAAAGAACCTAGAATTAAGAAAAATCATGTCTATTTAAGAGACAAGCATAATTCATTCTAAGGTGTTCGATATGCAATTAGATACACGGGGGAGTGAACTGATAGAAGATGCTGAAGAGAAACTGATGAAGGATTAACTTCATGCAGTCCTGATCAATCAAGCTGAGGGAGAGCTAAAGTATTTTGCAGACACCGATGGACAGTGAATCACAGCATCATAGAGTAGAAAAATTTAAGAACAAAGGAATTGAATTGATACATTGATCAGAAAGATATTGTAAGTAAATAGATCTGAAAATCTGCAATTCAGTTGCATTAGAAACATGTCATTTTGTTTAAGTTTAACCATTGAAGCATTAAAGTCTCCTAACAGAGCAGGACTTAACAGTCTTTTGTAATTGAGGTATATCCTAACAGATTACCAGAAGGTTGACTCATGATAGTAGCACCGGTCTTACCTAAAGC
>MU225627.1:1625897-1651038 GCA_018584345.1 Thuja plicata | reverse complement strand
GAAAATTTGGGGTACCGGTCCCAGTGGTTTTTCCCTTAACAGGGTTTCCACGTTAAAATCCTTGTGTTATGTGTGTATGGTTAATTAATTTAGTGTTTTACATTCTACATATGCATTTATGGATTGATTGGTATACTCTGTATATTTACTGAGTATCGGTAAATATAGTTTACTGCATATCGGTTATCAAGGAGAAACATGACAGATAAGGTAAACCGACAGACAGTTATTTGTTTCAAATATTTCAAAGGCATGCATCTTGTTGGGACTTAATAATTTGAGAAGTATTGATTAGTGGATTAAATTGGATAAATTTTTGAGGCCACTGATTCACCCCCCCCTCTCATTTATTACTAACAGTTAATGTAAGGCATTAATATGCAAATATCTATAGACAAAATGGGTGTGCATCTGGAATCTTTCTAAGGTGTCATATATGACTCTATGCCCATGATTAAGCATTGGCTTTTATAGTTTATCATTCTTTCAGAATTCATCTAAAATCATATACAAATCCTTTAATTTCACGTTTATTTATGTGAAAATAAGTTATCTAGTTCTCATCATACTTAATGTAGGTGGGAGCCTGCATAAGATTGGTAGAGTTTTTGATGCCCATTTCCTACAACTCTGAGAACTATCCACAGTTGTGTGTCTGCATAGTGGGGTGTAGCAAGAGTTTTATTATATATGCAGATATGTGTTATTAGGTACACCCGCCTGAGTGTGTGGAACTCGAAGTGAAGAAGACATGTATGCCTTGTTAACATTGTCTTTTCTTGTCCTCAATTTGTATATTCAAAGCAGATTTTGTGAAGTAGAAGAGTTTTATTATATATGTAGATATGTGTTATTAGGTACACCCGCCTGAGTGTGTGGAACTCGAAGTGAAGAAGGCATGTATGCCTTGTTAACGTTGGCTTTTCTTGTCCTCAATTTGTATATTCAAAGTAGATTTTATGAAGTAGATGAAGATCCCTAGGTCTGGTTCCCATTTCCTCTTTTAAGATTGAGGGTTACAAGAAAAAGCACCAACACACTCACAGGAGTTAAAAGTACTCATTTTTAGGTCTTTGTCTTGTATTGTTGTGTGAGGGTCAAATTTTTTCCCCTTAATTTTATTTATTATTAATTCAACATTTTAGGCTTTAGCCTTTTACCTCAAAAAATTAATATTTTAGGCTTTAGATTATATGTTGTTTGCCCACCTCATCTATTGTTAAAAAATGTCATTATAATTATTACTTTTCCAAATTTGAAAAAATAGTCTCTTTACACATCTTTACTATTTTATATCTTTTGTACCTCTATTTTTTTAAAACACTTGTATTTCTATCCTTCAATTTAATTTTTATAAGACATTTTATTTTTTATTTCATTTGCTTATTTTTTATATATTGATAAATATGTTATTGAAATGGTATACTAGTTCAATTCTTGTTCTTCAAATAAAAAAATGAGTTTAATTATTGTTTGCCCACCTTAACTATTGCTAAAAATATATCATTATAATTATTACTTTTACAAATTTAAAAAAAAAAAGTCTTTTTACACATCTTTACCATTTTATATATTTTATATCTCTAATTTGTTAACACTTATATTTCTATCTTTAAATTATTTTTTATGAAATAAGACTTTTTATATCTTATTACATTTACTATAATGATAAATATTTTATTAAAATTGTATATTATTTCACTTCTTAATTTTTCAATTAAAAAATGAGATTAATTGTTGTTTGCCCACCTCATCTATTGTTGAAAAGTATCATTATAATTATTTTTTCTAAATTTGAAAAATAGTCCCTTTAGACATCATCTTTACCATTTTATATCTTTTCTACCTCTAACTTATTTTACACTTATATTTCTATCCTTAAATGAATTTTTATGTGTTAGTGTATATATTTAATTTATTTGCACTTAAGACTTTTAATCCTAATTAGTAGTCCATGATCATTTGACATTTGTCTACACAAGTCATCATCATTTAAGAGTGTATAGAGATGTGTCAATTCTAGTTCGACACAGATATGTTGGCCTCATGATAGCGATAGCAACAATCAGGATGTCCAAATGCATTTCAAGTCGGCCCTATAACGATGACCTGCAACCCTCAAGTTAGCTTGCGAGGCCCCTACTGATATCTTAGCTTGCTCGCGGTGAACTGTACCCACCATTGGTGTCGCTATTCATTCGACATTGTTAGATGCGTTCGCATGGGGTCGTAAAAATCTGTGGGCTAATCTTAGAGTTGCGGGTAAAGCCCACCCACTTTGCCTTGTGCCATACGAAGTTGAAAAACGCGCATGCGTCGGAGAAAAAACCCTTTACGATTTGGAAAAGACCGCCTCCTCCCTGCGGTTTGTGTAGCGATCGACTGTCTGTGTATGGCCTGTGACCGTGCTCTTGGGCTCTTTGGACTCCCGCACACCCTCAAAGCAGCGCCTTGCATTCTTCATGATGAAGCAATTGCCTTCCTCTACAACACTCAGGGTTTGAATTCCTCCAGCCTCTACCTGACTCAACTAAAACTGCACAACGGTTTGAGAAGGTTTGACTATGGTGTTCTCACACATAACATTAGTTTGGAAAAGTCAAAGTGGTGCATAGGAAAGGGCATGCATGGAAAACCCACACATACTTTGTCGCATTTGCACTTTTGGAAAAGAGAAGACTACACATAGTGGATCCTAGCCCCCCGCTCATAGATAGGAGGGTAAACATACTCATATAAAGTGCCACAAAACTGTATGTGTTGCATATTGATGCAACCATGGTAAGAGGGTCTTCAAAGAGATCAGTCTAAACCGTGCAACAAGAGTCACACAATAGAAACAACAATACGAAGTAGAGAGAATACAAGATCCGATCTTCGTAGTATCATAAATTAATTTACAATTGGCCAATAACATGAAAGCTTACAAGTTTGGCCTACATGCCTAATTACAAATAAAAAAATCCAGATAATTCTTTATGTGGATTTAAGAGAGTTATTCTACTATCTACCTATCCCAATTAGGATCAAAATACAATAATATATATGATGTTCGCAATGCATTAAGTTGGCCAAGAAGAATCACAATCCCCAAGGTGGAAAAATGAAACATGCATATATAGGCTAGACCTAAATCATGAAGAACTCGTCCACCAAGAATTGGAATGAAGTGCAAACCAAAATGGAGGTCGACCAAGAGTCCAGGAAAATTGAATGATGATCCAAATCGGTTTGCAAACCAAGAAAATAGTTCACAAGTTCAGGAAACTCCAAATAGCTGAGAATATAATGAAAAAATAGGTCGAACCCAAAGAATTAAAGATAACTCCACCGTAAAGAATCAGATCGGGGTGCGAACCCAAAGAAAGATCAAACAAGCATATAGGAACGTGAAAATGAGGTCCGCATGAGAAAATGAGCCAACATAGAAGGATAATAAAGAAAACAAAGCAACTGAACTTTAAAGGAATAATTGAAAGAAATTTTTTTTTGGTTGATGCAAGATTTCCATGAACCAAGCATGTTCTTGCATCAGACATCCGAGGTTATTTTAAAATTGAGTCCCTCTCTTTGACGGGGCTAGAGGAAAACCAATATGGTCTACCTCATCCTAAGATATCCAAGAACAATACTCAACTGGTCTATCCTTTCACTTCACACGGTATTCTCTGTATTGTCTCCAACACATGCTTTTGCCAATGTCTTCAATTGCATCCAATTTCTTCTTTGAAAACTGTTGCTCAAAATCTTGTCTACTATCATCACTGAATTATGTCTCATGATAATGATAAAGATTCACAATGTTGAATATATGTGATATACCCAAAGTTTCTAGTAACTCAACTTCATAAGCATTACCTGAATCAAACTTCTTCAAGATCTTACAAGGTCCAAATTTCCTCATCTTTAGTTTATTCTATGTTCAACTGGAAATATTTCCTTTCTCAAATATACCATTACCTCATCTCCAACTTGAAATTCCTTATGTCTCCTCTTCTCATCTGCCCTTTCCTTATTTTTTAGGTTGAAGTCCTCCAAGTGTTGTTTTACCTGATTATGTAATGACTTCATGTGTTCTAAAAATTCCTTTGCTTTTGCACTTCTTCTATCCTCTTGAATGGCGTCTCTCAATTCTGATATACTTTTCAGATTCATCCCTGTAACAATCTCAAATGGTGTCTTCCCTGTACTTCGGTTTACTTAATTATTGTATGCAACTCTGCTTGTGCAAGAATCAAATCTCAATTCCCAATTTTCTCTCCAACCAAACAACTCAACAAATTTCCCAAACTTCTATTCACTACTTTTGTTTGTCCATCCGTCCGTGGGTGAAATGTAGTGTTGATATTGTGGCCACATGTCTGGTAGTTTCTAGAGATGAGGGGCGATAGCCCCGAATTGGAGGCCGGCCCGAAGGGCCAAAATTTTTTGGTGCTTTTTTCGGGAAAGAGATTTGCTTTTTCGGGAAAAAGAAGACTAACATTGTAAAACCCTAAAATGGTCGATTTTAGAGGTTGCCCTAAAACGCATGTTATAAGCGTTTGAGATGTATAATGCATTGTAAGGTTATGTACATTTTTGTTGGATAATAAGAAAGTTTGGATGGCTGTGTAGGTGGATGCAGCCCAGGTTTTGGGTGAACCACGTTAAATCTGTGTGTTAGCTGTGTTAAGTTTTCTTCTTCTTTTGTTTTTTGCATATAACTGTTTATTCTTATATTGTTCTGGATCTTTCAAACCCTAACATGTAGAACTAAACTTCAATTCCGTCTTCATCTTCCTCTAAAGTGTCCTCCAAAAATAACCAATAAACTTAGTATCTCTGTCTGAAACAATACTTCTAGGTAACCCATGTAATCTCACAACTTCCTTGAAAAATAGGTTTGCTACATGTACTGCATTTGTTGTCTTCTTACAAGGTATAAAATGTGCCATGTTAGAAAACCTATCCACTAACACAAATATAGAATCATTACATCTCCATGTCTTAGGCAATCCAAGTACAAAATCCATGGTTATATCTTCCTAAGGCCAATTCGGTACTGTCAAAGGTTTATACAATCCCACATTCTGATGTCTATGTTTGAAGAAATCAAATTTCTTGTTGGTTTACAAGTTCATCAAATGAAGGATGGTATCTATATTACTCAGTCTAAATACATCAAAGAGATACTGAAGGAATTTGGGATGGAAGATTCCAGACCAGTTGGGACACCTATGTCTACTAGACATATGTTGTCTAAGGATGATGACTCAAAGGAGGTAAATCAGACTACCTACAAATCCATGATTGGTAAAATTCAATATGTTGTTCTCACTAGACCTGATAGTGCATTAGCAGTTGGTATTTTTGCAAGGTTTTTAGCTAATCCTAGAGAGAATCATTTGATGACTATCAAAAGGATTCTAAGATATCTTAAGGGTACTGAAGATTATGGATTATGGTATAAGAAAGGAGGAAACTTTTACTTGAAGAATTTTATTGATGTTGATTGGGCAGGAAGTGTTGATGACAGGAAGAGCACCAACGGTGGAGCGTTATTTCTTAGAAAAAGGTTAGTCTCCTAGACAAGCAAGAAACAAAATTGCATTTCTCAGTCTACAATAGAGGCAGAGTATGTTGCTGCAGCAGTGAATTATTCAAATATCATATGGTTCAAATAGTTGTTGTCATGTATGAAGGAGGAAATCAAAGAACTAGTTATTATCTACTGTGACAACACTAGTGCTATTAACATTTCAAAGAACCCTGTGATGCATACAAAGACTAAATATATTGCAATAAAGTATCATTTCTTGAGAGAATTGGTTCAGGACAAGGAAGTAAGGTTGGAATATGTGAATACTAAAGAGAAAATTGCAGGCATATTCACAAAACCATTACATAAGGATGCATTCTTGTATCTTAGAGGAAAGATAGGGGTGATTCCCTAACTAAAGCTCACTAAAACACAGTTTAGTGATGCATCAACCGAGCTACAGAACAAATTTAACATGTTGATGTAGATTGTCAGAGCTTATTGCATATGAATTAGTACATCAGGTACACTAAAATTCATTGGATAGAGTCTTTAGCATTAGTTGTCAAAGAGGGAGAGTTTATTGATGTCATCCCAAAAGAAATTATTGAAGGAAAGAAGATTTTTTATGACAGAGGGATAAATTTATCAGAAACAGAGATTGTGAAGACATAGGAAGTTTTCTAGATGAGAATCAAAATGAATCTAAGGACATTAATAAATTTTATTTTTATCCTTCTTTTTGTTGCTCTATAATTCTTTGTATTATGACATGTGTTTCCATCAATGCCAAAGAGGGAGATTGTTGATGATAATTATTCAATTGTGTATTGTTATTGATGTTTACACAAATGTAGTGATGTTACACAAATGTCTATACCCAAACTGAGCAGAGTCAGTGTATGCCATGTTCTCTCGGGCATTGAAGAAGACCAGAGTGATTTTCAGTTTTGACCGAGTTCACTCAGGCATTACAATAACAGTCGAGCATTGAAGGATTAAAATGTTAAGCGAGTAAATATTTAGTGTCAGCCGACTAACAGAAGTTTACACTTTATGTTTAATTGGTTATATACAACCGAAAAAATTAAGTTTTATTATTTATTTGTGAGGTTATTCAGGTCGACTTGACAAGGCTTATCATATATATATATATATACAAGGTCAAGTTTGGATTGAATGTGTGGAAGTGTGAAGATATATAGCAGAGTTTTGATATGAAGTGTGGAGGCAAAATCAGATGGGATTCTGATTAAGGACATAACATACAGAGCTGCAACAAAATATTTGATCAGTGAGGATCAAGTGCTTAAAGATAGAGCAGAGATGTGAATCAGCAAAGACAATTGCTTCGTCAAACAAGTCAATCCATTGTTACTTTCTAACAATTGTAGCAGTGATCCAAATCTCTTTACAGAGTAGACTTAATAGTCTTTTGTAAATCCTCTCACAAGGTGACATTTCTACATTGAAGTGTTTGAAGACCTCTAACAAGGCCAATCCTTACAGGGTGATTAAATCCTCTAACAAGGTCACACCTAACAGTGTGTTATTGTAACCTTTAACAGGGTTGGATCCTAACAGGGCTCACTTTAGAAGAGTGAAAAACAGTGACTAGTTGCAATTGGTGGTTTTTCCAAATTGGGTTTCCATGTTAAATCTTGGTGTCATCTGTGTACATGTTATTTAATTTATGCTTTATGTTTCAGCACTTAATCACTAAAGGATAAACACAATTAATATCTTAAGGTTTGCTTTGTTAACCGAGTAACAAAAAAATATCTATGTTAACCGAGTAACAATGATAAGTTTATTTAAGACATCTAAGGGACTTGGATTTGTTTTTGTGGTAACTGATTCACCCCTCCCCTCTGAGTTACTCAACTCATTTCCAACACAGGGATCAAAATACAACTATATATATGACGTTTACAATGCATCCAAGTCAGCCAAGAAGGATCACAATCCCCAAGGTGGGAAAATGTAACGTACAGATATAGGACAAACTTAAATCATGAAGAAACCCACCAAGAATTGGAATGAAGCATGAACCAAAATGAAGTTCAACTAGAGTCTTGGAAAATCAAATGATGAGCCAAATAGGTTCACAAACTAAGAAAAAGGTTCACAAGATCAAGAATCTCCAACTAGCCGAGAACCTAATGAAGAAATAGGTCGAACCCAAAGAATTAAATATAACTCCACCATGAAGAATCAGATCGAGGTGTGAACCCAAAGGAAGATTGAACAAGCATATATGAATGTGCCAATGAGGTACACAGGAGAAAATGATCCAACATAGAAGGATGCCGAAGAAAAAATATAAACTAAATTGAAAAGGAATAACTGAAAGAAAATATTGTTTTTGGTTGATGCGAGATTTCTAAGAACCCAAGGATGCTCCTGCATCACACATAAAGGACAATTGGGAAATTATTTCACATACACTTAATTATAAAGTGTAATGGGGGCTTTAACATCACAACATGGATCCTTGTGATACTCACCTCATGTGAGTGTTCCTTCGAGCACACCTTGTATATCTCTACACACTTTTGATCTCAGTTTGTCTGCTTATTTATCTTAAGCATTAAGGGGGGGTTATAATGTGTGTTAGTATGGTAATGCTTCATAGAATCTTCTTTTGGAAGGCTTCAAATATAATTCCTTTTTATCTATCATATAGGGGATTACTGTAGTGGACTAGTTTGAGGTTCAAGTACTCCTCATCAAAAGTACTATTTGCATTATCAACTTCACAAATTTTGATCAACTTTGTGTACACTAGTTGAGTAGTGTCATATTTTCACTCTTGCAGTACATCTTGATCCACATATCTTGAATATTTGACGATTCCAAAAAACATGAGTCCATCATTATTAGAGTTTACAACTTCAACATGCTTCAAATCTCTTCACTTATTATCTCTTTTTTGGTGGATAGTTTTTTCCTAATGGGTTTTCTATCTTTTTCCTTTTATAAGAGATTTCTTTGTACATGGGTATCTCGTGAGGCTAGTAGTCGGGACTCATTTTTTTTATCTTGTCCTCCTAAGTTGTGTGTGTGTGCGTGTGCGTGTGCGCGTGTTAGTGTATATATTTATTTTATTTACACTTAGGATTTTAATCCTAATTAGTTGTCCATGATCATTTGACACTTGTATACACAAATTATCATCATTTAGGAGTTGTCTAGAGATGTGTCAATTCTAGTTCAACACATCATCCTAGTTTAGTGGGTTGTTTTTCACCACCACTCTTGGTCGAGGAGTCCATCCCTACTTTCGTGGTTGCACTTTCACCTATATGTACTCACCTCTTTTTCATTATTGAAAGGTGGACTTTGGACTCTCATTGTGTTGTTGTGCTTCATTTTAATCTCTTAGATCTTGTTAGTTTCTACATTATGAAATAAGACTTTTTATTTCATATTTTATTTACTTATACTTTTTATATTGATAAATATTTTATTGAAATTATATGCTAATTCAATTATTAAATTTTTACTTAATAAAATTTTAGTGGCCTAAAAATATCATTATAATTACTTTTTCAAATTTAAAAAAATAGTTTCTTTACACAACGTCTTTACCATTTTATATCTTTTCTACCTCTAATTTTTTTTACACTTATATTTCTATCCTTAAATTTTTTTTTATGAAATAAATTTTTATTTCTTATTTCATTTACTTATTTTTTTTATTGATAAATATTTTATTGAAGTTGTATACTAGTTCAATTCTTAATTTTCAATTTAAAAAATGAGATTAATTTTTTTTTATTGATACCGCCCCTCTAAATGCCATTATAATGATTACTTTTCTAAATTTGAAAAAATAGTTACACTTATATTTCTATCCTAAAAATATATTTTTAAGTCTTTTTAAAATACACTTTTATATTTTTTATACATATGAATATAATCTTATTAAAAAAATTCTAACTATTATTTTTTTAATTATTATTTTTTGAACATATTGATATATTAGTTTATATATATGTTCAAATTTAGATATTTATGATTTACAAATATACAGATTGCTATTGATAAATTAACTATATATAGATACATTCAATTGGTGTTGGTATTTAGATATACTCTTACATATCTACACTATATATTTGTAGATTTATGTCATCATGTTATTTTTTATAGTGCATATACTTACATTTCACTAGTAATTAACAAAAAAATTATTAAAAAAATAATTATAATCAAAATAATTATTAAATATAAAATATCAAAATCAATTTATGAAAAAAATGTTAAAAATTATATTAATATTAATTTTAACTCACAATTGTTAATTAAAAAAGAATTTAATTTAAAGTAAATTTAATTTAATAATTAATATAGTTTAAAAGTTTTATAAAAGTATAATTTTTAAATTTTAATTTAGTAATGCATTTTCAAAAATCAGTTTGTACATTTTTTCAATCTATCACATGTTTTTTATTATAGAGATGGGCTGATTATTTAAACTTTAAATATAAATATAAATAAAAAGACATCATTTTATAATACTTTGTTTATGAATTTATTGATTTTATAAAAAAATTATTCTAAATTTTATCTACACAAAATTGTTTATTTGTATAAAAAAATTTTGGCCCGTAAGAGATTGATTTTGTTTATAAAAAAGTATGAAGTTTACATAAAGTTTTGCCTTTAGGAATAACAAACCATAGCCAAAAGACATCCTCACACCAACCAACTTGCAAATCTAAATAAGGAAAGACCCTAACCTATCACCCACCTATCTAAGTCTGCATTCACCTTCTTTACATATAGCCTTATACAAAAATTTACATCTATTACATCCGATTTAAACTTGATGACTAAAATAATAGAAACATTAATCGGCTTACATCCTTTTCATGCACATATTCAAAAAACTCGCTCATCACTATCAACATGAACACCTTTGCCAGCCTGGTCATCCTCGCGAGCCTTGCACGACTGCTCCATGCCATGATTTCGTTTCGCTGCTTTGAATCAGGGCACCACCGACCTTCAGTCCGTACAAATGGAACATTACAGAAAGACACCTTGACTATGAGAAAATCGACGAGCCAAAACCTAAAAAGCCAAAAAGTAACCCCTTTCGCCATTAAATTTATTCATTGCGATGGTGTTTCCTGCAACTTTAGGTTCTTATCCTTCTTGGCACCTCAACAAGGAAAACCCTAGGCACTTCCCCCTCAGCCGCTTCACGTTCCTCTATCACCTGTTTTAGTCTTGCCCAAGCATCAACAATATCCGCTCTATAAGCACCTTTGTCCACTTTCCCTCACCACCTCACAAACGACACTAGGCCATAAAACCTTGCATCATCTTCATCCTCAAAGTGCTCTAATATACCTGAGTCGATTCCGGGGATTTCCATTCTAAGATGTAGTCCAATCCGATCAACATTTCATCTTCAAACAAACTAATAATTACCCATTTCACCATTGAGATTTCCTCTCCAATTTCAAGCCCCCACGCTATTATTATTGATATTATATCCACATTAACCCTCCATTTTTTCTTTCTTTCCATAAATTATTTTCCAATAACATAAAAAACCGCATTAATCACCGCCTCCTCTTTGATCTTGGGCAGACCCCACAACCTTTCGTGTCGAACATGGCTTTAAACCCCTTATGTTGCTTCTTCGTTTCTATCGAAAAAGTCACCTCCATTACCTCACTAACTGCACTACAAATGCTTTGCCTCAACACTACAACTTTCAATTTCTCAATTTCTCAAAATTAAATTCATCTCATAGTGGTGTCTAACACACGCCATCCATTCTTTTATATAATTTACCGAAGTACAAACCTATGGTACACTTTTATAAAAAAAAAGGTTAACAAAACTAAAACTATTCAACTTCAATGGCATAAAAGTGACATTTCTGTTTGGAATTTGAAGATAATGTAAACTAATAAAACGTGTAAAAATGGATGAAGTTTATGCTTATTATTTTTAACAATTTTTTTGAACAAGAATTGATTTTTTTTATAAAAAATTTAAAGCTAATTTTTCAGTTTTTGAAAATCAGGGGTCTAGCTCCCACTAATAAACTATATGTAAATAAACTTTTTTGTTCCTTTGATTTTAAAATATGTTATAGGTTACATATATAGCTAGTGCATTAAAAAGGAAAATTTGGTTATTGGTCTATATTTTCTTTGTTATACAATTCAAAGTCCAACTTGTGTGCTAAAAAAGTGTCACACTTCTATGAATCATTCCATCCAAGGTTGCTCAAGAATGAGGCCTCAAATATCGACTCATAGCTCCCTAGTCAAGGAGTGCAAAGGTTTGTGATGGAGACCCTTAGATAGACCTAGTTGTGCCTATGCAAGTACACCATGAAATGATAGATTCAATGCATGAAAATGAAATCTATTTTATATGATAACAATGCAAGAAAGGAAATTAGTCTAAATGATAACAATGCAAGATTAATCTATGAAATGAAATATGAATTTAATCTACATGAATAACCATGGATGCAAGAAGAAGACAAGAAGAGAGAAGTTGCAATATCCAAGCTTGAGTGCTCAAATTCTCCTTCAAAATTGTTTTCCAAACCTGCATCATAACAATACACAAAAATTCTATATGAGAATGAGAATGAGAGGTTTCCTTATAAAGAAAAGTGAACGGTTGAGATTAAGAGGCAAAAAAAAAAGAGCAATGGTGGAGATTAAATCTTGATTGATCCATGTGCTCCTTAAAAGCAAAAAGCCCACCACTTAGAAAGATGTGAAGAAAAAGAGATTTTTATTTAATTTATTTCCTTTTTCATCAAAAAAAGAGCTTTAAGTGGGGATTTTTATTTATTTAATTAAAAGAGGGGTTTTCTTTCAATTAAACAAATTAGAAGAATTTTATTTAATTAAATGGGAGTAATTTAATTTAATTAAATAAGATGAATTTTATTTAATTAAAAGGGAGATTAAATCTTTTAATTAAATAAAAATGATCAAACCTTAAGAAATATTGAAATAATTGAATTAATTATAATTTGATCAAGGAAATTGATTTGAATTGAAAATGTTGCAAAGCATTGATTCAGGAATTTGATAAAATGATAAATGGGGCCCATAGTCTAGGCGACCATTTTAGGGTGCATACACAACTTACCTGAAATTGATAGTTTTTATCTCTCTCCATATTTTCCCTAGCAAGTCTATCTAAATAAAAAAAATATACATTCTAGAAGAGGACTCTCTCCTCTAGTGAACCATATGTTTTTTAAATAATTTTTATATGATTTACTATTGTTTTTTTTTTCTAAATCAACATCTTCTCAAATATTAAAATACTTGTAGTATTTTATAATTATAATATATTATATCTAAACAAAACGCTATAAAAATGATATGAGCATATTATTGACTCTAAGATCTACAAAAGGGTATTTTTATATTTTAAAAAAATATCAATAAAAGGAGTGGGAGTTGTTGATACATCGCTTTTACGAAATAATTTTGTTTTATTGGTAATTGGACCCAAAGCTGTTAAAAATATGTATTATATAGACACTTCCAATTATAAAAGTTGAGACACATATCTAACTTAGGTAGAATGAATATAGCTAGACCATATGTTTGACCAAAACTAATTTTTAGTTAGAAATACTTCATTTACTTGTACTTTTACCACAAGTGCTACACACCTTGCTAAATCCACCATAATGCTCACATTAAATTTGCACAAGCATCTAGTTGCCATGGTTTGAAATGATGACATCGTTTGTCTTTTCACACACTCGACCACTCTTGAGAGCTTGGGAAATCATAAATTTATGATTTTGCATAATCATTACTATTTGTTTGTATAATTTATTTATATAATATAATAAGAATACAAATACAAATTAAAAAAGATACAAATAATACTTACATTTATTAATAATGTTGAAATAATTAATAATGCAAATACAAATACCTAAATTGTCCTTTGCTGAATTATTTCACAGGAGTGCTCGAAGGGGCTAGTAATATCTTATTGTTATTTATTTTTTAAAATATTTTTAAATTCTCACTTATAGTACTCTTCCTAGTGTACGGATACTGAAGGCTTACAAATGCTATTACATACAGTATATAGGATGGGCATGACTAAAGCTTATACTATGGAAGTGTCTATGACATACGTTTTAGTTTTCTCCATAGACACTGCCATCTAATTGCATATCCGGTTGTTCGCTAATTTCCCTTAATAATATTTATGCAAATTTGCAACATTAAATATTATGAGTTGGAAAATTAATCTCATATGGATTTGATGAAAGCTTTTGCAAAATATGACTCGAGCCTTCTTTTTTCCACTTCACCTCTTTTTATGTTCCATGTGAAAAGCTTTTATTCCACAATGTGTTGTCACCAAGACAATAATATAAAATTCCTTATACATAATGGAACTCTTCTTCGACATTTACATCAACATGTTCCTTGTATATAATGTCTCTCTTCTGTAATAAATTCCCCCAGTTGCTACTTTTTTTTTGTTTTCTTCAAATCAATCATTAACTTAATCATCCAATCATCTCCCATTAATTTAGAAGTGATGATTTTAAAACTCCTTCATTCACCATGGTGGCAAAAAATCAATATCACAATATACACTTACACTTGATAGTGCCAAGCTTCCATAATTAGGGTTGTCCACAGACCTATATCTAAGCCTTGAGGGTTCACTCTTGGTGAACCTGCCTATGTACCCTCTAATGGAAAGTTAAAGGCTTTGTAGTTTGCGCTCAAAGGGAGTTTACTCTCTTCTCTTGATGAGATCATTGTTCTTTTTTAAACCTTGTATATTCATTAATGAATCGATTAACTTTGTCCCAACACGGTGAAAGACATTAAGTTTCCATAGTCCATAATAATGTGCATTGAGGGATTCTGGAATAACTTTGTATTTTATGAATCAATGTCTTATATCAAACTCCATGATCTCTCTTCTCTTTCTATTGCTATCTTGATGATGGATCATGGAGTTTGAGCTGAAACATTGATTCAAAAAATACACAGTTATTCCAGAAGCCCTCGATGCATAATCATTATCTTTACCAACTTATACATACACCCAAGGGTCAAATCACAAATCACACACATTGATTATCTCGAGCATGTGTCTCATATACAAAGGACTGGATCATACACATCATAGGTACACAAGCTTACTATATTTTCCATATATCACATACACAATGAGTAGCTCCAATATACATCAAAAATATAATAGCGGTTGAATCATAAATGAATCACAAAGGCAATAGTTATTGGCTTATACACGCATCACAAATAAAATAGAGACTGGCTCATATATAATGACTAGCCATCTCTTTTCCATAGTACATCGCAAAGAGAATAGATGTCGGTGTGTTGCATACTACATTGTGGGTCCCATTCCTTTCCCTTATCTTTTGCACCAATGGATTATTGGGAAGATGATTTGGTGCATCCCATACTACAATGAGTGTTTGTCTTCATCCTAACAAGGTGAATTTTACCATTTCCACATCAAGCTATGCCCAAAATCATACTATGAGGTTGGTTAAATTAGATTACCTATCTATTCTTTATTAGAAATTCTCTTTCCTAC
This sequence comes from Thuja plicata, assembly GCA_018584345.1. Taxonomy (NCBI): domain Eukaryota; kingdom Viridiplantae; phylum Streptophyta; class Pinopsida; order Cupressales; family Cupressaceae; genus Thuja; species Thuja plicata. Next base: position 1,635,917 of record MU225627.1, on the reverse strand, counting down.
AGTCCATGAGACAATTAAGAAATGAAGACATCCATTGTCATCACGTCACTGAACCCGAGGCCTAGATGCTCCTAGCAGAATCAATCTGACTCCCTTGATCAATGCGGGGTTCCCTCGCCTACATGAAACTACTAATATCTATCCTCTATCTAGGTGGTAAGTCTAGAAATCTACCAACATAGTACACCACTTGACTAAAGTCAATCTCAAGTAGATAAGCTTGTCTTAAGCGGGTCATAGGATTTATCCTTCGGTGATCACCTCAGATGGATATGACTAGTCTACATCTTAGAGGAACATAAACATCTACCTATGCCATCATAGGTTCTTAACTCCATCATTGTTGTAAAATTCAACACTTGTACCTAGATTAGCATTATGACCGGAAGAGAGGTTCCTAGTTTAGAACAAGTAGATCACAATTGAATGATCTAGGAGTACATACACAAATTCTTACAAGTATGAGATTAAAGTTCTCAAATGCATAATAATTAATAGAACCAATGCGTTATGGCCTTGACTCAACATGTAACCTAAAGTAGATACCGACTATAAAGAAGTCAACTTAATTTGTTTTCTTTTTGTTTCTATTCAAGCACATTATGAATTATATATAACTTATAATATTTTCTTGACTCTTTCATAACCATTTATTGCCCATTTTGGCCTACTATGAAGCCTACTAAAGAGGAAAGTTTAAACAAGTAAGGAATAAATCTAATCCCTAGAGTTACCCCCCTAGACCCTCCCCTACGAACTTGAAGTCACAAGGGTATCCTTCACCCAAGTACTGTCTGCATTATCGGTTCCAAATGGGTCAAAGTTACATGTAGTTCCCCTCACAAGGTTTCTCAATGGACAACCATGCACAGTTCTCAAGGATTCGCAATATTGACCTAAGGGTTAGGCTTAATGCTCAACATAAAATTACCTTGGTTCACTCAACCCATAGGCAAGTAGTTCAATTGGAAATTTATACAAAATGTGTAATTGGAAGGTTCTTATATATGTAAGGGGGCAATGGATATCTTGAAGGCATATAAAATCCATTACCCTCAATACCCAAATACCTTTCTAGAAATATATGATAGATCTTGTTGTTGCATGAAGACGAGGATAAAATGACACTAAATGAACATTTTTTATATTAATTATGCAAACTAACAAGGGGGATGTGTGATGACATTAATTTTCCATTAGTATGCAAACAACACTTTCGGTAAGCATACACCGAAAGACAAAACAAAGAGAAATCAAAAATCAAATATAAAGAGATCACCGAAATGACTAAGTACAAAGAGAATTGACGACACAACTTTGTGTGTACACACCGAAATTGAAAAGTAGAAAGATAAAGAGGAACCTGACAAAGGAACCCGACGTGTAGGATAAAGTGCAAACTGAGAGACAGATAAAGTGCAAACCGAAGAGACAGTTAAAGAGAAACTGAGAGAACAAAATTGAAAGACAGTCATCTGATTTCAGAAGCATAACCAACCATCAGGAATCAAGAATCAGTTGCAGCCCACAAAAAGTGGATTGACTTCCACGTCAGATAAAGCAATCTTATTCTATTTATAGGATCTTGATTTGTTTTAAATCCATTTCTTTAGGGACAAGAAATATGAATGTAAGTCCTTTAATCATTCTAACTGATTTAAAACACATAGACGAGGAGATCAAGGTACAAGTTGTAAACCTGATCTTAGAGTTAACATTATTTTTCGTGAAAGTTGATGATGTCAATCTATCTTATAAATAGATGATGCAATCATTCATTATAAAAGGATGTGAATATAGAAGAGAGGTTAAATTAAGCCTATGAGCACATCTATGGATTAGATTGAAATTTTCAAGTACCAGAACAACAAAAGGTGAATTTGGTTAGCAAGAACCACGAATAGACGCTACCGAGAATCAAAGGTATTACTCAATCACATTAGGTGATAATCTCATTCATGTAAAATTAAATGGATCTGTATCAACAATAGGAGATTGAATTTACTAGGTCAAATTGTAATTTTCTATCATTCTAACAAGTGTAGCAAAGTGTAAAAATCCTTTCAAGGAAGGTGGATTTAACAGTCCAACTACAAATCTCTTAACCGAGTGCACACTCAACAGTGTTGTTAAAGCTCTTAACCGAGTATAATTTAACAGGTCTCCACAAATAATCTTAACCGGGTATATCATCAGAAGTGATCAAATTGTAAGCCTTAACTGACCCCTTCCAATCTACAGATAGTGAAGATTTTGTGGGTGTCATCCTCACCGCAGTTTTTACTTCCTAACAGGAGTTTTCTGCGATATCATATCTTTTGTTATGTGTCAATTACTTTCATGAATGTTTCTATGAATGTTCACATGTATGTTAATGTTATGAATTGATATAACTCACATCAAGATAGTGTATATAAGATTGAATGGATATACAATTGATTACACAAAGGTTAATTGATTAAAGGATACAAAAGTTTTAGAGGTACTGATTCACCCCTCTCCTCTCAGTACACACTTCCCATTAATTTTGACAATTGGTATCAGAGCTAAGTCTCTTCTTTGGAAAATCTTAAAGGCTTAAGAGAAAAGATCATACAATGGAGAAGTAGAGACTTGATAAGAATATTGAAAATAAGAAGCTAGAAATTTAGATGTTCTACGAACAATATAAAGAAGCTAGAATCAACATGAAACAACTGTTAGATGAAAGAAAGATTATGACATCTCGCTATAATGAGATAGATTATCATGAGGAAGAGATACCAGATTTGTTTGAGTCTTCAAGATCAACTACAAGAAAAACATCAGATACATTAGAAGAAAGCATCACAAGCCTAATTGAAATCAATCTACATCTGGCTGGACAAGTTAAATCTCTGCAAATTGGTCAAGAGACACAGATGGTAAGGATGATTGATGTCATGAACAATGCTATACAAGCTGAGCAAGAAAGAACACTAGCTATTGATGATATAAGAAATATTACAGAAAAGCTACAAGAAAAAAGTTTGGAATACAAAGACTTACAGAGCATCACCATGAGATTACAAATCAGATTATTCTTATGAGTAAAGAGGCAAACATAATAAATGTTGAACTCATTGAAAGAATAGAAGCTATCGGTGAGCTAAGAGATGAGAATGAAAAGTTGAAACATGAAATAAGAATTCAACAGCAGCATAATGAAATTATCAAGAAAGCTGAAGAAAGCAATAAAAGAATGGATAAATTTCTTAAAGGACAACGAAGAGTCAACAACAATACCGGTCTAGGTTTTACCGAGAATGAAGAATCATAAAATCAAACTGATCCAAGGAATGTCTATACAAATTCAAGGCCAAGAAAGCTTACATGCAATCAATGTGGAAAGCAAGGGCATACATCAAATGTATGCAGAGGCAAAATGAAAGGTATTCCTAAATCTACATCTTCATTCATAGAATTTTGTTATAAATGTAACAAGAAAGGACATAAAGAATATGAATGTAAGTCTGAGATGAAACAACCAAAGAAGGAAACCTACATGGACAAATACTGTCCTACTTGCAAAATGAATGGGCACACAACTCTTGAATGATGGAAAAAGAAAAGGCAAGCATAGAAGCCTAAAGGTTAAGAAACTCCCTATCAACCAAAGAGAGTCGGTAACTAGTATGTATGGGATTACAAAACTTGGACAAATTGTACATCATGTGGAAGATTTGGTCACATTACTGAAAACTGTACGAGACAGTGGACTAGAAAGTCTAGAGGTTGGACTAACCCTAGAATGACATGCTTACACTCTCATAAAGTTGATCATCTCAAGAAAGACTGCAAAGACCAAGTGACAGATACTAGCACATATCCCAATGGAAATACCATTGAAGACATCTGGAGGGAAAGAGACAAAATGTGGAGAAAATCTTCAAACAATGATGAAGCTGGACCGAGCAATGCAAATGGTGACACCCCATCCAATGGATCTGGTGACATCGCCACCCCCACCTAAGCATAACAAGTATGGAACTTCATTACCCAAGTTATTATTTTGCATCAGTTCCATAATATGTTGATAAAATACCAAATTAGCATAAACAAAGATGCATCATGGTATTGCTTGTTAATATCTGTGATAACTATGCTATCAGGCATATATACTGAAATTCATCGATACACACTCAAAGCTGAGACTGCCTACACTTACCGAGAAGCATAGGTTAAAATCAAATTTGCTAGTATAATCTGAGCCTCGTCGGTAACTGAGCAAAGTAAACAAGTGGTTTGCAATACTGAAACCCGTTGGTAAAAGAAAAAGTTATAACGACCACCCCAAAACATCATTTGGTCACCAAAGGAAAGTTGAAGTCTTAACCAACGAACTCCTTCTTTACACACCGAGGAGTTGGTAAGCATTAATGACATAGATTTTAGGTCAAAATGACTATAAAAAGGTGACTGGACGGTCTCATTGTTCACCATGACCAGAGTAGAGTGACGAAGACTGATTTTTGAGCAGAAAGCAACAGGATCACAAAGCAACCACGACTCAACCACCAGCACTCCACAAAGATAAAAAATCATTACAGGTGTATACAGTAAGTTCTACGATCACTGACAAATCTATTTCACGCATTTTATAGAAAGCCCTAAATCTAAAAATGGCCATGACATCAAGAACTATGAAATCGAAGAACACCAAGAAGGATGAGTTCAAACTCATCAAGAATTTGGCATGTGAGGAACCAAACTACAAGATTCACCCTGAGGTTGCCTCACAACCCGACGATGCTGGAGCATTCTCATGAATACCAGCTAGGGTTTTTATCATCGAGGACATTCAAGCATTTATACACTGCAAGATTGTAGAAATAGGTGATTCAGAGGTTGACCAAGCTTATAAGAAGCTATGCAACGAATATAGAACACTGGAAGATGAGCATAAACATATAGAAGTAAAAGGGCTCACAAATGACCTAATGTTCTTGAAGGCATTCAAAACTGAGTGGATTTAGTTAGTACTAAGATGAATGCACAATCATAAACTTTGGCTAGATGAACCAAAGATGATAACCCAAGATGTTATCCATGTTTTCACAGGTTACCCTGTAACCAAGAATGTAAAAACACTGAAGCATCCACCCAAGGCCGAGACTGAGAAGATCAAAAGAGCCAAATGGGATGGCAAAGGATTGAAGGTTTCCACCATAACCGATGATGAGATGAAATTTGGTGCATGTGTTCTAGGCTACAAATTCTTCCAAGCCAACAGAATAAACAACATAGCATCCGATGTAGTGGACACACCATATAAAATTGTGAAGAAGGGAACATAGTTGGACTTATCTGAACTTCTATTGAATCAACTAGAAGATAATCTAAAGACTATCAGGAATGCGAAGTCAAACACATGTAAGTTTAGCTCACTCATAATGTGCATTTTCTTCTACTTTCAAGAAACATTCCCATCGGTAGGAGATGTGAAATGGGATAGCACAAAACCGGTCACCATGCATATCAGTGAATACATGGCCTCACTGGGAGATAATTTTGAAACAGTCATGGATGAATACTTTAATGTATTTAAAGACTGAATGCAAAAGAGGGTAAGGATCCCCGAACAACTCATTAAGAAGTATAAAGATGAATTATGTTTTATGGTTGATACAAATCATACTTATATCAAACCTGTTGTACCGAGGACAACATGGCTTCAACCATTAGAATATGAGATAAACATTGATCTTGCATCTAAAGCAATCGATGCCTTGTTAAATGAACCACTAGATAAGAAACAAACCAAGTTTGGAACATATGAGGAGGCCAAAGCAAGAATAAAATCTAGCTTGGTTGTTAAGAAAATTATCAAGAAAAAGGACAAGATGGTAAAGAACCTCAAGAAGATACTATCGGCAACCCCTCCGAGTAGGAGGAAGAAACTGAAAAGGAGGAAAAAATCGAAGGACAGCTACCTATCAGTGAAGCTGAAGAAAAGGATGACTCCGAAGCCACAGAGTCAGATTCACCACCTCCTCCACCAACTAAAAAGCCAAGGACCACAACTGCTTCTAGAACAAGAAGCCAAACATCTAAGGATTCAACTCCTTCACCTTTGAAGAAAGGAAAGGTAAGAACATACAAGAGGAAAGCGACCACACCAAAGAGAGGTGCAAACAAAAGAGTGAGAAATCTCATCAGAACCTGAGAAGATATTAAAGACATCAAGCAAGATGAAGCTATAGAGGCAAAAAATGTCAAGGTTAAAGCTCCAGAAACTATTGATGACATTTGTAAATCTATTGCAAATTCAGGATCTATTACAAATTCTAAGATTAGAAGATGGTTGAAACTAGATCCAGAAGATCAAAACAAAGTTGAAGATGCCATCATAGAAAAAATGTACAAGTTAAAATATGTACCAATTTAGTTGGAAAGAAATAATGTACTGAGGGAACTCTTAGACAGACTATACTCCATATGGACATTTGCTTTGAAGAGTGAAAAGGAAATAAGAGAAAGAGTACTTGTTACTCTCATGCCTTATGAATCCAAGAATGAAGAAATAGATGACATGATGGAGAAACACAAAAAGGAGTTCTCACCAAAGTTGAGAGCCTATAAATTTCTTGAAGGAAATCTTATAGAGCTTGAACTAGATAGCCATAAGAAATGGTGTAAAATTCTAAATAGACCTACTGAGGAAGAAAGCCCCGACAAAGACCTACAATAGAAAGATGTTGATAAGGAAACTCAAGAAAAGATCTTGATAAAAGATACAAAAGATGATACATCTATTGAGTTAGACAAGGAAGAAGAAAACACAATCGGAAAAAAAAACATGGATGTTGCAGATGAGTCATGGCCTGACACCACAAATGACAACATTGTGGATAACAATATCATTGACATTACCAATGATCTAGTAGAGGAAGTAAATAAAGATGAAGATGTCAATGTTACAAAGGAAACAACCGATGAGCAGGACACAACAGTTGATACTGCATAGGTGAACATACCAGACAACATGCCAATATTGATATAAGATATCAATATTCTGCAAGAATCAGACAAGTCAGCTGAAAAAGATACTCCCGAGGATGTAGGGGAAGAGGAAAAGAAAGACAACACCGATGATCAGAAAGACATCGGACACACTCAAATAGTAACTGATACTGATAAGGTTATATGAGGAGATTCAAAACAAGCAGATGTAGACACAATAGAGAAGAATGTAGAAACAAAGAATGATGAAGCTAAGGATACTGATGAAGGAGATAAACCTAAAGATGGCACTCCTGAGGAAACTGACAAAGGTGCTACCGAAAATGTGAAGGTGAATGTGGATATGTCTATAGATACCTGACAAGCTGAAACTGATACACAACAGCAAAAAGAAGCACAACAGGTAACTTCATCAAGCACAACTGAGAATGCCGATAAATTGGCAATGGTTTTACATTCTAGTGTAACACAAAAGAAGAAGAAGAAATCCAAAAAGAATAAGTTGGAGGTCACTTTAGATGAAATCATTGAGATACCAGAATGTGACCCAACTACACTTGATTTTGAAGCATTACAAGAATATGGTGAAATATGCCAAAGAAAGGCATTACAGGAGAAGCTAAAGAAACAACACCAAGACTCAATGGTACTGGAAACGACTAGGGGCATCTTGCACCAGATTGTACCCGATGTTGATATTAACCAAAACAAGCCAATTCTTGATCAATTAGCCACTCTCACCGAAGCAATAACAACTCAGAATATATATGCAGAGAAGGCAATTGAAGAGAGAGCAGAGTAGAAGTACCAGCAGAAACTCATTGAGAACATCATCCAAGAAGTGGAAGTCAACAAGGTAAAGCTATCAGAATTCATTAATGAATTAGATCCAATTATAACTGAAGCTATAACCTTGATTCAACAACTGAGCACATTAGATAAGTTCACTAAAGAGAATAGTGACAATATAGAAAAGTTAGATATAGATCTAGCTAACAGTTCTCAAAGCTTAATCACCGATGGAGACAATGTAATTAAGTTGCATTATGAGAAGATCATTGAGATAAAAAGGTTAAGGCAGGAACTATGGGAAGCATAGACACACTTCAGGGATGAAGTCACCGAGATCCAAGCTCAACTTCTACCGAAAATTACACCGCTTCAACAACACATCAGTTCAGCACGGAAACTGATAGAAACTCCTGAGATTTTTGTAGCAGACATCATCTATGACATGCACTCCAAGATCACAGTCGAGCACATGTCTCTGGAGAACTTAAAAGAACAATGAGATAAAATGATGGAAGACATGAAGTCTTCACACTCCCACATTTTTTATAAGCTCTAAGGTGTAGACCTTTGCCCTTAATATCAAAAAAAGGGGAATATGATATGTATATGTATATTCATATGGGGAAAATGATATATATATATATATATATATATATATATATATATATTCATATGGAAAATGATATGTATATGTATTTACAGAAGGAAATATATCATATGTACAGATATACCAGCATATACATAGGGGGAGTCATTAAATGACTAAGGATTAAATCATTATGGTATAGGAAATATGTGTGGCATTTTTGCATAGTTGTGTGAGTTCTATGCAAGTGTGTACCTATACAAAGAGGATGTAGAAAGATGATTTGACTCCCTACATGTTTGAGATCGCGCGAAAGAGTGGTTGAGGACATTGTAGATATTGATGTGTTAGTTACCAGAAGCAGTGAGCTAAAGGTATTTACATATAACTTGGTTGAGATTTTTTTGTGTATCAATGGTGGATCTATTCTCTTTTATCCTTCTTCTGGGTAGTGAGCCTCCCAACAATGACCCTTCTTTCTTCGGGTAGTGAGCCTCTAGAAATGAGTCAGTATTTCTTTGTAAAAATCACCTTAACCAGTGTCACCCTAATAGGTTTTTATATCTTTGAGAATAATCTTCTTTGTGGTTTTTCCCTCAATAGGTTTTTCCACATAAATCTTGTGTTTCATGTGTTTGGTGATTGTTGTGCATTTATGTTTTCATCTTTTTGCAATTAAGGTTTAAAGTATGTTTGGTGGAATTGATTAAAGTTATGTGAAGGTTAAACAATTGGTGTACAACTAATTCACCCCCCTCTCAGTTGTCTTTCATATACAAAAATTGGTATCAATGTGGTGGTTCCTTGGACAAGAGCTTAATCACTTAAGGATATCTTGATGGCACACAAACATACTCTCCCTACATTTAATAGATCTGAGTATGCATATTGGAAAGTGCATATGAGAGGATATTTTATCTCTCTTAGTTACAAGACATGGAAGGTTGTGGAAACTCAATATGTGAAACTTGCAAGTGGATTGAACACTCTAGATGAGATTGAAGTATATAAAAATAATGAAAAGGAAAGGTGTGCAATTTTCAGTGGTCTAAATAAAAGTGAATTTACAAAATTTGTATCTTTGTAAACTGCTCATGATGTTTGGCAAAATTTAAAAAGTATCTATGAAGGAAATGATATGGTCAAACAAGCTAAGATGAAAAATGAAGTGGCTAAATATTGTTAGAGTAATAGTCTATCGGGGTTACTAATTTAAATCATTATGATCTAATTAGTAACTTCCCTATTCACTCTAGTTTGCTTAAGCTAACCTTAGGTAGTTTCTATTTCTGTTAGTTTCCCTTTTTAGGGTTTCGGCATCCTTTATAAGGATTGTCCGCTTTGTAATTCTTAAGGAGTTTGTAAATCATTTCATTGTTGAATATAGAACATATTTTCTGTCAACATGTGTTTGCACTCTCTGGCCTATCGGTCGCCATAGCTTCTGTTTCTTCTATCTTCTGTCTTTATTCTCATAGCAGTTTTGCATGCAGGGTTCTTGGGTAGATTGATGTTCATCAATCTCAACATGGTATCAGAGCCATCTTGCTGCCGGCTGTTCGAGTTTCTGTGAAGCACAGAGGGTTTGCAGTTCGCCAGAAACTTTTTCGGCATTTTCTTATTGGTTCTGGGGGGTCTCTATTTTTAGAGGCATTTTGGGC